>JARJEC010107527.1:0-19386 GCA_030264575.1 Tachinus sp. AB-2021
AAAAAGTGTTACACACAGAATCTAAGATTCCAGCAATAATTTTGTCCAAAGTAATCGATCAAAAAATTTGTTTTCATTTGTAAAAGCGAATAAGGGCTTACTGCGTTTGTAAAAACGGGCCTAAGTAGAAGGAACGCTTTCTTGCAATAAAATTATAGATAATATTTGAATGCATAGTATCAAATCGTTTATTTATTTTTTTTTTATTATTTTTCATTTAGTTTTGTTTATATTGTTGTTTTTTTATTATATGTTGATCAATTTGTTTCTCTCAGTTATTTTTTTTATATAATTTTTTTTAAATTGTTTGTATCTCGAGAAATACTGATTAGACAGTAAAAACAAAAATTGAGTTTTATAAATATTTTTTTAAAATCTATCCAATGATGCTAAACTTTATTTTCCATCCCCCACCTCCAGGGTGTGATTTGTGGATAACTTTGGAATCTTAAATAGGCACCAATTTATTTATTGTAGATTCGGATTCTATAGAGAAAAATAAGCAACTTTTGAAATTAACATTTTTCTTGGTGGGTGATAGATAGCGCTCTAATCGACAAAAGAAAATTGGGTTTCGTCTTTCCTTTATGTTCAGTTTAGTGTTTTAGTATATTTTTTCTTTGATCCAATTACCTGTCATTTATTTTTATTTACAGTCTTATTACTTTATTTATTTTTTAAAATTTGTTTGTTTAGTTTATGTTTTCATATATTCTACGTTTTTCTATCGTAAAATTTTGTTTTTTTACTTTAATTTATTTTTATCTTTTTTGTTCTCAATAACATAGATTCAATTGGGTTTTTTCTGTTTGCTTTTCATTCATTCATCATTCATTTTTCACAAAAATTACTGTTTTTTATTAATTTGTTTGTTTTTGAAATTATATATTTTTTATATTTTGGTTTAACTTATTTTTTATCATTTCTTTTTTTAGTTTCTGTTTAATGTTTGTTGTTAAATTGGATTTGCATTTTTTTAATTGTTTTATTTATTGTTTTAAATTCTTTTTAAATGAATTTTTTTCGTTTAGTTTTCATCCAAACTTTTGGTTTTCTATATTATTTTCCATTTATTTAATCTAGCATTTTATTTAATTTGTTAATTTTTAATATTTTCGTTCATTTCTTTATTTCATTTTCTTTCGATTAATTTTTATTTTCTTTATATTTTCGTTTCAATTGAATTTTTGTTTTAATGTGCTTAGAAATTAATCTTAAAAAGTTGAGTAAAATACCTTTAAAACCAATTACTCAAATTCAAAGTTGCCACAGACGATAAAAACCAAATGACAATTGACTCATGCCCATATAAAGCATCAGTGCACTTTACGTAATTTCAACAGTTAAAAAAAACCGTGCCATTGCAAATAACAACATAGTGAGTGGTTATGCGCCCTTTTTGTAGAAGGAATGTAAAGAAAACAAAAATCCATTTGGAACACTAATTTTTAAAATTTTGACAAACCAGGTGGAATTTCGCTGAAAATTGCACTTGTGCAAGAATTACAGTGAAATTTGCACATGCGCAAGAATTACAGCGATACTGGCGCTAAGCAACACACAATATAAGCAAATCGAACTTGACAAATCATTAATTTCTCATACACCAACTCCTATATATATACAAGCCAATGCATACAGAGAATGCACTCGTCCCCAGTGCAATTTTTTTCCCATTCGCTCACTACCTGTATCCATACCCGCTCCTCTCAAATTGTTATATTTTTAGTCTCTACGCTTTGCCGGACTCACACCTCAATATAAAACTTTTCACTTCATAAATCAAGGTGGCTGAAATGAAATAAAATAATAAATGTGTTTAAATTTAGTAGATGTGGAATTGTGATTCTGAAGATAATAATAAGCTGGTCCAGAATTGAAAATTCAAAAAACTGTAAAATGTTATACTTTTTTGTGTATTTAATTTGACATGAAAGTTTGGAAACAAAAAACTTTGTTCAAATATTTCTTTATTTTTACTGAATTTGCTAATTTACCTATAATTTTTGTGAATCTTATCTTTGCTGTTTTTTGTTTATTGTTTATCGCTTATTATGTTTTTCTTTTGTTATTTTGAGTTTATTTTATAATTGCTCATTTTTGTTTATTTGTTTTTGTTTATTTCATTTAATAAATTATTCTTTAAAAAAATTGTCACTTTATTTTTTGGTTAATTTAGCATTTTACAACCATCTGGCTTTCAATAAACGCCCTGTAAATTATATATATATTATATATATTGAAATTATGTTATTTCTAACATTATTTTTATGTTAGCTTTTTATATAAATTGTATCCTCAAACTACACTTTTGTACAAGTTTGTATGCATTGCAGAGTTTAGAAAGACTTTTAGAAGAATTTTTGTTTAAATTTTTGTTTTATTTTATTTTAGTATTGAACCCAATTATAATAATGAACAAAAATATCTAAAGCAGACTTGTTTCAAAAGATTAATTTACTCTAAAGTCAAAATCTTAATATACTGGAAATGAGAATTATTCTAAGAATCCAAGTGATTTTCAGTTTTTGCGGCCTTAAAATATATAAGTCTCATTATAATTATAAACCGCTAACTTTCACAATCAGCGGTTTAAAATGTTTAATAGTAATAGCAAAATTTATGGAGATACAAATAAAAGTAATTATATTAGAAACTTAACAAGAGTTGGTATTCTAGGTCGGGTGATAAAATAGCTGATAGAAATTTGAATGTGGAGTTTTGATGAGCAAAAAGTATTGCAATTTGAAAAAACATCGGTTTTTTTTACAAAAATATAGACAATTTTCTAAAATTGTTTATGTATTGAGCCACTAATGACTTTGATCATTTTCTTCCAGAATTAATCAAGAAGTTAAGTTAGTATTCGCGGACAATTGCAAGAATGATCAAGAACTATAGAGTAATAAATAGTTTCAATAAAAGTTTCGTAGATCTAGAGTAGGGAAATTTTACAGTCAGTTAGAATGTAATGTCTTCATAAAAATATTAATTTATATTATCAAGAATTTTGTGGTAAGTTTTGGTAACGAATTTTGACTATTTTTATTGCAAAAAACAGCTGTTGATCATCAATATTACTGTAAAGTAATCGACCGGTGTAAGAAAGCTTAATGCTAATTAATTTTTAAAAAATATTTGTTCAATGTTTATAATAATCTATAATGGATCAACAGATAGTTACGTATTTTATAATATAGTTTTAAATAAATACATTTCATTTAGTGAATCAAATAGTTTAGTCTGTTTTGTGTTGCAGGTACACTTTCCATAATACTCCAACTGTCGGCAGCAGATGTGTTTTCATCATGTGTATGCGTAATAGAAATTTTATCATTGGGAAGCAATACGTGGCCGTTTCCAACGGAGTTATGTCCCGTTTTCTCTGGTCTTGAGATATTAACCAACACTTTAGTACTCTACATGATAATCGCTTTAAATTTTCATACTATTTCGATCTGCAACATGAAAATATATGAAAGTGAAAGAGGAAGTAGAAATCCATTAACATCATGCGACGCTTCTAATGAATGCCTAGTGAGGGATTCCAGAAATATCGTAATTGATTATAGAAATCGAAGAAAAGATGTTTCCATTATGTTTCCATGCATTTTAATATGGTTTGCTTGTTTATCCTTAAGCATCCCTCAATTTACTTTGTCATCAACTGTTAAAAATTTCAGAAGTAATAGAACAATATGTGCCATAATCGATGTAAACTATGGAAGATTACTTAACAATCTTTTAATATTATTTCGTGTTATTATTCCCATGTTTCTTATGTCATTTTCAATTATAATTTTATGTCTAAAATTATTTGATAATTTCAAAAAGAATGCAATTCAAAACATATTTGCAAAGAAATCTCATAACGTACTGTATTATTTAATATTTTGTTTGGTATTAAATTTTGCTTTCTTAATTACTTCACTACAACGTGTTGTGCTATTTACAATTCACGCAACGACCACCAGTGATGATTTGTTTGATAATTATAACGTTATCAATTTTTATAGCGTTCAATGCACATATCGATCTGTTACCATTGTCTTGTCAATGCTTCATTATAGTGGAATGTATTTTAGGTTTTTGATTTATCTTTTCCTTTTGCCAAAATTTAAATCTTTAATTCTAAACAATATTTTAATGTGTTTTAAAAATAAAAATTGATTAACAATTTGTATATATATATATATATATATATATATATATATATAAATAACCATCTAACTTATTTCAGACAAGTTGTATCAAAACATATATTTTACAATAAACTAAGTACTTAATTTAATAATGTGATTTCAAAATAACTTTTTTTATTTTCAGTTCCAAAAAATATTTCAAATCGCACCATTAAAACTGATCAAATGCATTGAATATAATAATAAATAAATAAACTATAATCAATTATCAAATGAACACATGTATAACAATACAAGAGTTTTCTCTTATTCTTTGTCATTTCTTGCACAATTAAATACTAGAATCTTTATATTATTAAACAAAATAAACCAAGAAGATAGTATTTTGCCTATATTTTTAATTTATGCTAATTTAATCTAACCTAACTTACCGGACTTAAAACCGTGTTGCAAACACTGTTCAACTACAACCTACATCAATCTTATGTCTCATTGTAAGTTATCAAAATAATGATTTTTCATTGAAAATGTAATAGTACAAGATCCAGACCTGCATGACCTATCCTTATAGACATTCCGGATAAAAACATTTTTTATCAAAAGTAATACAATAATAAACAAATTGTAAATGGCAACCCATTTACAATTTGTCAATGCTATTTTTAATAAAATTTGTTTAATCGTTTTTTTTACTTTTGCTTTCATTCGAATCATATTCTTAAATATTTTAGAACCAATCAAACTTAAAATGTCTAAAGCATACAAAAGTTAGGTTGCCTACCTTTATTAACCTTAAGTCGGTGAGCACGTGGGGTGCGTCAGAGAATCATTGCATACGGAAACACAATACAACACTATATCATAGAAAGAAAAGATTTTTGTATATATTTACTGTGTTTATTAGAAACTAATATTGAAGTAAAAAATATATTTTATTATCAAACTTTTAAGTTAAGATTAGTTATTCAAATCATTTCAAATCCCTGGGTACAATTGTCTCGAATGAACTCTTTCTGTTCCGTCCACAAAGAATTTTGACTACTGATCTTGAACAATTTTTCCTTCATTTCTAATGATTTATAAAGAATATTACAGAAAACTAAAAAAAAACATTGTAGCTAAAATATATCTATATATATTATCCTGCATTTAGAAATAAAAGCAAATAGTGAAAAAAAATTGAAGATTAAAAGATATTTTTTACGCTGTGATTATGCGTACTAATTTTGTGACTATTCGCTCTTTAAAAAGTGTTGTTTGTGTTAGATCCGAAAGTCGAGTTTGGGTTAGTTCGTCCGTTCTTTAGCTGTTATTTGGCGAAGTAGTGTCCAAACTCTCATCAATCATTTTTTAAATTTATAAATAATAAAATAATTTTACATTTATAATTTATATAAAGAAATTGATATTTACTATGTAAGAATTAAATAACTAATGCGTCAGGGACTGTATTTCATTCTGCAAGCGAGTGCACCTTAGACCAGATTTGCAGGCCTAGCTTATAAGAGCCAGGCGCACTGCAGCATTCTAGTTGGGAGTTAATAATGCTCTGTGCGTTAGCTTTGGGGTTATAGGTTATAGTATTGCTGTTTATTGTAAATTATTATATATTATACAAAATAGAATTACCAGCAAGGCATGGAAAGCCTGTGAATCCTCTAAAGTACACTCGCTCGCGGAGTAAAACACATGTTTATTATGTTATTTATTCATCATTATGTTCATTAAAACTTAAAATCATAAATAAAATGATAAATCATAATGTTTTCGCTTTTTAACGCATTTCTTTTTTAATTAATTCTTTATATAATTATAATAAATAATAATTTCTTAAAATAAATTATAAATCTAAAATTATTTTATTATTTATAAATAAAAAAAGATTAATCAATCAATAAAGGTTTGAACACTGGTCTGCCAAGTGAGAGCCAAAGGATAAGATAGCAGAAAAAGAATAATAAAGTAGCAATAGTGCTCCTATCCTAGAATCACGATTTAGGAAAAATACCAACATACCAACAAACAAAAAAGTATATAAATAGAAATACTAATTTATTTATTATTAATAACTTATGAACTAGTATAGTTAGTTTGCATCGGCATTATTAGATGTTTAATATCACGATTTTGAGTTTTCTTCAGTGCCTCTGCCGCATGGGTTAATTGTAAAGCACAATCTGGATGCGCACTACCAGGCAGTTGTGTACATTCTTGTTCAAAAATAAATGCCAAACCAGTCAACAAATCCAAAAATCCCAATTGAATTGCAGCTTTCCTCAAACGATTTAACTCCTACAAAATAAATAACAATTGAGTTATCAATATATTCAATAAATATAATATTACCTTATAAAACTGTTGAGTTTTCTCTGGCAATTTCTTCGCATGCCGTAAAATTTTTTGAATATCAGATTGTAGACCGGCTTGTCTTATCCATACCACGCTGTTTTGTGAATAACTTCTTTTTTCTAAAGAACGTATGGGAAAATTTTGTACTATATCAGATGGAATTTCTTCTGCACAGTGAAGATTATTAAGGTCTCCCAACCATGGAACACTATCTGATCCAGGGGTCAGTATAGTTAACATAAGATTGGACTTCTTCTTTGAATCCGCCCATGAATAAATAAACCCAAACCAATTCTCAGCTACTGTAACTAACGCAGCCATATTTTCTACCTTCAAAGCGCCATGGAATAATACACAAAATGAGGGTGATTTGTCATCCTCACAATTCTCTTCAGTATCCAAATCAGTTGTTAACGTTGTTTTTTCCTTATTTGAAGGAGCGGGCAAAATAAGATGTCGTCCAACAGCCATTGGTGAACCAATATCTGATACTGTTATAAAACCACATACTTCCAAAACATGACTTAAGACATGTGTTTTGCTATAAAAATCAGTTACTTTTGTATATGGCTAAAATAAAATATAATTTAAATTAAATTAAATAGATAGGCAAATAATAAATTCTTTACAATTGGTGCAGGAGATAAATAAACATTTGATTCCAAATTGCCGCATTTTAATATACCCTTAAACGTTGTATACATATCATCTGCAAGTTTTTGAAATAAAGTTGAAATTGTTGATTCATTTAAATGTAACTCTGGTATTAATATGGATCCTTCGCCACCACTTACTTCAAGCAATTTTTGATACAATGGTTTAGCTAAATATAAAGATTATTAAAACAAGACATTTGTAATCAAAATCATACTTACACCTTAAAAGATTTGGATCATTTGGTGGTGCAACACATATAATATGCAATTTACCCGGAAATGAAAATGGTAAAGGAAATGGGTTCTTAAGAGTCTTATTATGCAGGTTTGTCATAGAATCTTTTAGAGAACCATGACCTACTCCTGGATTTCCATCTGTTACTACAATCACCTAGAGAAATATTATTTAGAAATATGTACTTCAAGAATTTAAAAAAAAACACACCTGACATGCAGTATTATTACCCCACTCACTTAATACTATTTGATTTACTCCATGGAAAGCTGCTTCAATGCAGGTTTTATCAATATCTTCAACATTTTTTAATTCTCCTTTGATAAGATTGTAGTCTCTAGTAAAGCTACATTTCTCTTGATATTGGGACGAATATGTTACCTGTAATTTTTTAAATTGTTAATAATGACAAACTATATTCTTTTTGAGTGACAATTAGTATATAATAATTATAAATAATTACTATGACGTTACTTCATTTTAAAATAATGTTTCAAATATTCATCTCGGGTGGGGATCAAACCCACAACTTTGGATTACATGTTCACTGCTATTAATTGGCATTGATGTGATGTCCTATAACCATGTCGACGTAGATTTATTAATTATTTATTACATTATTTTTATTATTTATTATTTATTCTGGTCTCTTCTAGCACATTACATACGGAAATTTCAGCGGAGACCGACATGATCAATATGAATTTACATTTTTAAATGGAGCCTAAGTTGAAATTAGAATATAATAATTATTAATAAAACTATTAGTTGGGTTAAGTATTAAATATCGTCAATCTTTTT
Organism: Tachinus sp. AB-2021; assembly: GCA_030264575.1. Classification (NCBI taxonomy): domain Eukaryota; kingdom Metazoa; phylum Arthropoda; class Insecta; order Coleoptera; family Staphylinidae; genus Tachinus; species Tachinus sp. AB-2021. The sequence continues at coordinate 8,184 of JARJEC010107527.1, forward strand.
CTCTTGCAAGCTTTTATAATTTTATAATTATAAAATTCTAAAATAAGAAAACAAATAAAAATAAAATCAATAAATTTTAAACATTAAAAAAATGTCTTTATTTGTATTTTATACTCAGCTAAACTAACAAAAATAACCTCCTCCCGCCATTATCATTCATCATTTTGATCTGTCTTATGCTGGTATTTCACCAAACCGACATATCAGCAACAAAACAACAACTCGTGTTAAAAGCAACAAACCTGCAACTATTTAAAGACTTGTGTATTTAACAACTGTTGGAATTGCGTTTTGCTTGTCCTAATCGGAAGCAATAACATCAAAAGGTTTCGTTGTGTTTCTCAACTGAGTCTGTTTGTTGGCAACAAGCAAGCTGTGTTTTTGTTTAGTTTCTATTTCGTGCATTGAATGGTAAGTAAGTGTTGAATTGTAACAAAACTCTGTCTGCTTCTACCAAGCATACGAGTTGTGAAAAATGTTGCAGTTGGATTTCTATTTTCGAGTTGCTTTACAACACAATAAGAGATCAACCCAAATGGTTGGTTCGGTGGAAACCAGCAATTATGTTCACATATTACTGCTGGTGGGCTATCTCCTTGTTAGTTCAACTTCTTTCCTTTTTCACTTTGGCTTGCATTATGTTACATATCATGGTAGCAATTATGTTTCAGCATTCTTTGTTTGTCTGCTTCTGATACTATATTTTCTGGCGTTAACTTGTTTATAATTTTTATTTCAGCTATGCACCGTTTGTTTTTCCAATTGTAGCATTTGAAGATGAGCTACGTGTCATCAATGTGGCGATGTGCATATATATTGGCGTCGAACAGTGATTCTAAATTGCTCAAAATGAGACAAAACCCCGATACTTGGATATTTTTTAAATTAGAAACTCAAAATATTGTCTAAATAAGTAACAAATAACAAACTGCCTTATAATATTTTTTATAAAAAGAAGCACAAAACACAATTCAAATAATATAAAAACCGTTCTTAAATACAGTTTTTATGTTTATAATTAAGCCTATCAATTTTTTAAAAATCCAATGAAGTAGTATATGTTCTGTTGTTGTGTGGTAATATTTTTAATTTATATTTAAATATTTAACCGTAAGCAGCCATTTGACTTCCTGCAAAATATTTATAAAAATCATTCAAAAAGTGTTTAAATAACTAAATGATTTTAAAGAAGATGCAACGTTTCTTTATCTAAATTCTAAATGTCATTTTTTTAATCACACTTTACATATTTTTAACTATTATATTTTTTTTTTGTTTTTATCCCATTCTTATTCTAAAACATCTTTGTCAACATTCAAAATAAGGAAATGTAAAAATTTGGCATTTCTAAATGTGATTTTTTATTCTCAATAAAAAAAAGTAAAATACTCAATACTTGAAACGTCAAAATGTTTGCCTATTACCTGTATATTCCAAGATCGCAACTTAAAGTTGTCAATATGTCGTCTTACTAAATAACCATTCCAGGTAAGGTAGAAAACTCTTATTGTTTGTGTTTTGAAGTTGTACTTTTTTCTATTTTAATAATAGTTATTTTTCTGTATTTTGTTTGACATCTAGAATGTCACATTTTTACATTTTTAGTTATTATTAATTACAATCGATGGAGTTGTGATAAATAAATTAAAACAATTTATAACTAATATTTACGTTATGCATTTGTTCAATCACGTAGAACATATAGATTATAAAAACTACCATTTCTAAATTGAAATTGTATTTAAAATATCTTATATTATGAATATAAATCAATCGTAACTAAACAAAAATTGTAATAATTCTGATAGTGATTTGGTTGTCATTTAAATTTAAAAGTCATAAATAACTTAGTTAAATATAAATTGTTAATAAAATGTACTGAATATACTTAAATATAATGTTTTTAATTAAATTTCTACAAACAAGTTAAAACACAGAAAATGGTATAAAACAAAAGTTTCAAAGCAAATTCTGCCACTTGCATTTTAAGATACTATTACTATACTTCAATAACTTTAGGAATTGTTATAAAATTTATATTCGAGTTTTTTTTACTATATTTTCAAATATGTTAGTAATACAGAAAAAATATTAAGATGACATTGTCCAATGATGTCCATGATGAAAACCAAGTCATTGCATTTTTGCATGAGAATTTTAATAAAAAATTTATAAGTTTAAATATAGAAAAAAAACTGTTTGAAACAACAATTTCATATCTTTTTCAACTAATTTTTGTAGTTAACTATTCTATATATGGAAAATAAAAATAATTATTTCTGTAAATTTGAGTTTTTGTGGTGTATGGAACCACTGTACGTCACCCTTATTTAAAAGAATGAAACTATGATTCAATATATCTGTACCCGATCAGCATATAAGTTAATACAACGTTCACTTCTGCATTGCTTTATGCGTGCCCACTTTACGATATCTGAGATTAGCTTCTTCATCCGCTGACCCACATTTTTTTCACACGTGGATAGTAACTTCCTTTTCCACTTGTCCATCTACTTTCTATATCCTTCCTACGTCTACTGTTTCCTTCTACCTATATATCTATGGTAGCAGACCTGCTATTCCCACCATTACACTTGTGGATATAGTATTGTGTCACAAGAGAAGGTCCATATTAATTTTACGTACCTTTTCTTTCTCATATTATACTTATTATAATACCAAAAACAAAAATAAATTATCTTTATTAACTTTCGAGATAAGCAACTTATTAAAATATTCGCCAAACAAACTTGTGAAATTTTACCTTTAAAAGTGCTAGTATGGAATTGCAATCACATATCCAAGGTACACTGATAAGATACCTCGATTATTACAAATTGATTTTGAAATTGTAAAATCTTACTAGTCCGTGAAAAGACTTTAAAAAAACTGTCTCACGACGCATTTCTTGTTATCTAATCTTGCATCCGCTAACGCGGCAAATTTGAATTAAATATCAGTGAAACTTTCATCCATTAGATTGCACCTGTGTTATTGTCCTATACTAATTAATTAGTTGCATTATTTTTCTCGCTGTTTTCACACAGCAAAAACTTCAATCTTTGTGTTATCTAGTTTTCATCCTTTTTATGTAATAGGTTTTCTCTCGTTCCCTGCCCCTTGCTGGATCTTAAGTTTATACTTATACCTTCGAGCAGCAAGAATATGCAAATAGCACTTCTTCTAAGGCAATCCATCTCTCTCTCTCTCTTATGAAAAATTGTAAAACTCACGTAACCAAAGCGTACTCAAGTAACGTATGACTAATGCACGTGCCATTAGTAAGATCACAAACATTTGAGAACTGACCAAGAAAAGATGTGATTTTTTTCACAAATAACAAAGTGTTGAAAGAGTAAATATTCACGAAAAACGTTCATTTTCATTTCACGTTTATCATTGAAAGACATATCTAAAAGTATTAACAGAGGTTAAGTAGCTGCATAAAAATGTAATGAAACCAATTCTTGTATTTTTTGAGCTGCATTATAAAATTGATCAAGTGGTTTTTTCTAGTTTCAATTTAGTATTTTGTTTGAAACGAAACTGTTTTGCTCCAGAAAATTTCCCCAATCAATAATCCCCCCCCCCCCCCAATATTTAAAGATTTGTGAGGTTGAATGTAACTTGACCCAAATTTGTAAATTGCAGAAACACGTAGTAGGTAACGCTGCTAAAGTCTAAATTTTATATTCTGTACGTTCTCTTTCTATCAAAGTTAATTATAATTACAGCAGTGGATATTATGTTAATTGAATGTTAATAAAAAATAACAACTTACGGTACATTATTTCTCAAGAACAAGCAAAGCGCGTTATTTTTCATAACGCCCGGTAATACCGTTTTGCAGTATTTGCGATAACTAAAATAACAACCACCAACAACGCATTCCGCAAATAACGCCCTAAATACCTTAACAATATGTCAATTTTGTAAATAATTATTAATTAATATAGATGTCATTTTTTCAATTTTAAAAGGCAACCAGGATTTTTCTGATTAAAAAATGTTTACAAGTATGAGCTTAGAGCAAAAATTTTAAGAACAAAATCATTTTTAATGCAGTACGCCATATTAATCATGAAATAGAAACATCAAATATGACATATTTAATTTAATTTTATTAATTTGATACATTTTAGATACGAAATGTGTAAATAAGTCACAATCCCAAAATGTAATAAAAAATGTGTTCAGAATAATCAAATATGTGTAAATTTAAAGGGTATTTCACAGCCGGCTCGACGTTGCATTAATAATGACGCTTGCTAATTATATTATTTCATTTTTTCTCAACATTTTTGAAATCAGAAACACGAGTTCCAATAAAATAAAATATAAAAAATGACTATCGTTGCTCAAAAATAGCAATGTTGTAAAAAAATTAGGATAAAAATAAGCAAGTAATAGCATTTGTGCAATTTTAGTATCCACCCTGTATATATTAGATAATATATTCTACATTAATCAAATGTAAATGGATAATTAGGAAGTGAGACAAATATTTATAAAATTCCTTATATGTTTTTATTTGTCGATTGGAAGTAAAACTAAATCAATAATTTACAATAGTCAGCTAAACATGTTGCAAGATGAAGTAAGCGTAACAATATTTTTTCATCATATTTTATTTTTGAAGACAAACTGTCAAAACCATAGTTCATTTTTGGGATTATCACTACTCCTGCTTTTAAATAAGTTAATTGTCTAGTTAATAAAGTAGACAAAATAGATTGTGTATTCTAAAAATTATATGTGTTATTTACTGGTTACGGTGGCTTGTGCGGCTTTCTTCGCTTTAATTGTTTCAACTAACTCTTTGTAACGTTTTATACAATCTTTTTTAGATCTATTCGGTATACATTCAGAAATGCGATCCCACCGTTCTGCAGTATTTGATGGATAAGTTTTTAAAGCCTGTTCTAAAAGTTGTTGTTCGGTTGTCGTCCATGCAGACATTTCCTTCACTTCTTTAATATCTCCATTGGTTACAACTTTGTTACTACTACCATTTTCCACAATATTTTTCTGATCGTTTTTCGAAATTTCTGAATCACTAACTGATACTACAGTTTTCTTTTCTTTATTAAAGTTATCAAATGCTTGATTATTCGCAGCTTCTTTCAAATTATTTTTGGAAAAATCTGTATTTTGTAGATCTTTTGCTTTTGCTAAAACTAATTTTGATGTAAATTTAGTATTATTTTCAGTAAAAGTTCCATGTTGGTTTATAAAATTGGCTACAACTTCCCAGCGTTGATTTGTTCCAGCAGGAAATACATTTACTGCTTTGATTAATAATTGTAAGTTTTCATTTGTCCATTCAGGATTAACTTTAACTGTGGCATTTTTCTTCATTTGATCCGATAGTTTCTGTGTATACGATTGCAAACTTGCTTTCTTTTCAGCTTCAACACGTTCCTCGGATTCTTTCACAGCCTTCATAAATGCACTTTTGCCATCATTTTTTATGTTCTTATTTAACTCTTCCAATTCAAATGCATTCAATGCTTCACATATTCTTTCAACGGCTGTCATATGCCGTAAATTGTCATTGCTATTATTAGCGTAGTAATCATTGCCTTTACACGTATCTCGAAGTACTTTACGTTCTTTCTTTAAGGCCTTTTTCTGAGCTTCACGTTCCTGACGCTTTGCTTCAATTTTGGCTCGTTCCGCAGCCTCTGCCTTTTCCTTTGCTATTAAGGCTTCTCTTAAAACCCTCTCTTCCTCATCCTTCTTGGCTTGAGCTGCCGTTTGCTTGGCCTTTTTTGCTGCTAATTTCCTGTCTTTATCTTCCTGTTTAAATTTTGCTATTCTAGGATCTGCATTATAAGCTAAATCAACCAATTGCCTTATTCTTGACATTTCTTCTTTCTTTTTTCTAAGTCGTTCAGCCTTATTCATTTTATCTACATATCTGAAACAGTAACATAGATCTGAATTATATGTAATAGCTATAATATATATATATATATATATATATATATATATATATACTTATTTTAATAGTTTATATAATATTTTGTGATTGTTCTAAAAATTTTTATATATATTTTTAGTATATTAAACGCAATGATTGATTTTGTTAAAAATATTTAATTTAAATAAAAACATAATTGTTACCTTTGGAAATTTTAATTGCAAAATTTGTGCTTATGAAAATCATAGATATACATATTCCAAATTCATAATCAGTTTCAATAAAAATCATTTGTATAGTTTACAAAATTATTAAACTATTTTTAAATAAGAAGTAAAAGTTGATTTAACAAAATCTGCTTTACCCTACCCTCAAATCTCTTAAAATTTTTTAATTGTTTTTAGAGATGTAAGGCATTTAACTATGGTTACCAGAGTAACACCTCTTCTACACACTTAATTTAATGAACTAATAAATAACTTTCTCAATATAATTCTTAAGAAATGATTTTAGATGATTTTATTTCAAACTGTTGAAAGGTAATAAATAATAGTTTTTGAAAAGACTATTATAGTACATGCGATCAACTATTAACAATAAAAATTTTGCTGGAAAAAACAAGCAAATACCACCTACCATGATCAACCCATAGGGCGATCAAGCATCGCCCGTTGGGCCGATTGCTTTTTGCGCCGATGCCTTATTATATTTTTACAATTTTTTAATATTGGCTAAATCATCGTTTATCTGAATAAACCAACAATATTGATATCTTTCTCAAAACCAAGAAGATCTGAATGAGATGCTGAAATATTTCAATAACGCACTTCAAAAAGTTGGTCTAAAACTAAACCTAACAAAAACAAATGGCTGACAATGACTGAAAATATCCTAGAACAGGTAATATATGGAATGCTCAAATTCCAATCAGTGTATGTCAAGAAACAATACAAATGAGATACACCGATCTTTTCAAAATGCCAGGATTGGATTTGCATGTGAGTAAATACATTTTCAAGTTTCACACACAATAGACCATTGGTTGGCAATATTTTACATTTTTTTGTTATGTTGATCTTCGTAAATTCTTTAAATATTCTTTCTCTTTATTAAACCTTCCTTAACCCTTTCAGCCCTGAATTTTTTTAATGATTAATCAGTTTTGACAATTTCCATCACCAGGTCTTACAAGAGCTTTGAAGAGGATTATTTGGGCAGAATCCCTAAGCATTATTCACTTTACTTATTTTAAATAACTTACAGTTAGTTCACTTATCAGTAAAATTAAAATCTTTATTTGGCTTTGCACATTAGTTATATATACGTATTTGCCAAATATGTATATATATGAGTTCATCGAAATCCACATTGAAAAAAGCGCACATTAAGTAAATGTTTAATCAGACACATCAACATTTAAAAGTTAACAAAACTGCCCATGTATTATCTTTAAAAAACTTTATTGGAATGATATCTAGTAATTAAGAACATAAATATCTATAGACAGTAAGTAGAGAGAGACCTGTAAATGTTATGGTGGCAAATACCATCGAGAGGTCCAAAAGGGTTAAATAACAATGAGAGAAAGCAAGTAGAGGTTGGTAATTTAAGAACGGTTTCATTTGAAAGTTATTTGGATGAGATCAATTGTATATATTATAATCTATTTTATTATTATTATAGTAAAATATCTGATAAATACAACACTGATGGACTCAATAATGCATTTAAAAAAAAAAAAGAAAATAAAGAGCATGTAATTCATAATATATGCAAAATAAACATTATTCATATTATAATACAATAAATATAAAAATACATGTAAAATTACTTGACACGAGACATCAGGAAAATATTACGATAATATTATCAAGTAAGAAATTGTCCTTTGATATGTAAAATTCAGTTACAAAATATTAATCCGTATCATAGATGGAGTCACTAATTACATAAATGTCGTAATTACAATATTTTTGACATTGATAGGTTGTTTTAAACTTGAGTAATTTAAACATAAAAATACTCGATGCATAAAATAGAAACAAAAAATAATAAAACGAGATCAAACTAAAGACAAAATTCTACTAAAATGTAGCAAATATATTTTAACAAAAATTAAAAGTGCTTCCTAAAATAAGCTGATAGTGTAGAACATGTTATCTACTGTTACCTACCAATACATAGTTCTAATGAAAACATTAATAAAATTTTCTCTAGCATATTACTTAACCTAGATAAAGTTATAATAAAACAATTTTAACCTATTTAAAATATATAATTATAATGTTAACATTAATTATTAATAGCGCCATCAGATCAACACATGGAACAAAATTTCCAAAAAAAAAATCTCCTAACATGTTTGACGCCCAAATAGCTGAAATATCTTTTTATGAGGGGGTTAGTGCAAAATAAGCAATTTATAAGAAAAAATTCGCAAACTCTAGTGTTAAAATTTGAACTGCTCAAATGGGGAAAACAAAACCCCCATGTTATGTCTGAACCTTTTACATATTTACAATACTATACTCATATCCACCATGGAGTCGAAATAAACAAACAAAACTATGTGATCTGTAGGTATATACAAAGCAAGCCTACATGTGATTGGCCCTTAGCAGGGGCTTGGCTGCTCAATCCAGACCCCATTAAAGTGAAATTTCATACATAGATGCATAGTAAAATATTTGCTGAGCATAAGCAATTTGGAAACCAAATGAGCCCACCACGTAAAAGACACAAAATAACTCGTTTAGGTGCAAAAGTTAAAAATATTATTTTAAATGTTTATAAAGCAGAAATTACAGGCAGAAATTCCAGATGATAATAAAAGCACTGTAGAAACTATCATAGTGACTCTGTCCCTGTTGTGTTCGAGCTGTGCACGTGAACAACGTATGTATTTGTTTATTTCGACTCAAAGGTGGTTTTGAATTTAGTATAATGACAGAGATGTCTTTTGTTGATCTTTTCAGTTGTAAAAATTTTAGGAAAATTCCTCTCTAAAACTACATACTGACAGATCAGTTGATACCTTCTTTTCTCTATTTGAACATCTGAAAAGTGCAATCTATTGGTTCTTGATGTTCGGCTATATTGTCACATGCACATGCTCGTCAGAGTCCGCTTAAAATAAAGAGTTTCTCAAAAGTGTCATTTTTAAATATGAAGTCATTGAAACTGTTAAAAACTTTGAACATTTGCAGTTGAAATATGATAGTTATAAGTTAAGAGGTTTGTAACTATTGCATAGTCAAACAATACATTGAAATAATACAATAAAAACTCAGTATTAGGCTTTTGTGTGAGCAATTTTCAGGTTGTATTATATTACTATTTTACCTTAAAATTAAGTCAAAATTAAATAAAGATTTTCTAATTTTTAGAACAAACTTGAATACATTACATTACCAAAACTCATATCATTATATTAATTTGAAATGAACATACCTACGCTCGTCTCGATCTGTACATTTATCCTTATCTTCCTCGTCTTCATAAGAGTATTCCCTCCACGATTTAAAATCATACCAAAACGAATAAAATCGTTCAACTTCCTCCCTAGATGAACTTAAATCCCCTAATTTTGGAACCCTTGATTTCTCCGACCAACGTGTATTGAGTGTAAAGTATTTGGAAAATATTTTGTAAAAATCTTTTTTTAATTCACTACCGCTGGGTAATGAATCATCAAAATCGGGATCAACAGAATCATACGATCTTCGTTTAAGAGGATTTCCAAGAGTTTCATATGCCATCGTGATACAAGTGAAATAGTCATCATCTTGCCTGATTTCTTCCCCTTGAGCTTTTCTTTTATCAGGATGATGTTTAAGAACCATTTTTCTATAAGCTGTTTTAATAACTTCATCGGAAGCTTTATATCTTAGATTCATGATACCGAGGACTTTGTAATGATCCTGTTTCTTCCATTCTTTTGGATCAAGACTACGCAAATATTCAACATCATCTACATAAATGACTTCTTCTTCTGGTTCTGGTGTTGCATCTTTAGGCAGTTCGACTTCTAATTTTATCAACTCATGAGGTAGAAATTGTAATTCTGAGTCTCCATTGTTCAATTCTTGTACAACAAAACGGTATCTATTTATTGAATAAATAATGATATTAGACACAAAGAAACATGAAAAATGCAGGAGCACAAAAATGTGCGGCATTTACCTTAAAGCCACAGTCCTGCATGGACGTTCTTGGTTCTTCACTTCACCCATTTTCTAAAGCACTTTAACATCACTTGATCGCCGGAACGTCATATAAAGTATTTCTACTTATGTAATTAACAACCCTACGCAATACTGACCGGTTTCTAGAACTACCGAGTATATTTTTCGGAAATACTCTATTTCTGCACTTCGCAACACGCCATGTGCTGCAGCAAATGTCAAGTAAAATTTCTCATTATTAAGTTGGCAACACAATCAAGTTGCCAACCTACATTTTCTACCTCTACTCTTTTAATAAATAAAATTATTATCAGTTAACAATAAGACATTATGATCTAAACAAATAGATAATAATTTAACGTATATATTTTTTTAATTTAAAACTCCCTAGATAGTTCATTTATTTCATTCATTACAATACAAGTGGTAGCAAAACTAATTACCAATTAAAAAAAACATAATAATACAATTATTATATTATGGTATTTATAAGGCATAAACACTTACCAAAGAAATAAATTCTAATTTGGAGTGTATACTGAGATGATCCAAAAACATTTGAATGCCATGTATGGCCAGTTGTTTCCGTGACGTTTCTATATTATCCTGCAGTTTTAATGGCCTTAGCATGGATAAGGATACATCCAGTAATATTACTGTAGGCATTTTACTGTTTTAATTTTTCAAGAAAATTAAACATAACCTCTATTCTGGCATATGATAACAAACATAACAACAGTTGAGTGTTGCCAACCTTTTAATTATTTGGACGATTATTACCATTTTCGATATACCGCATCACAGATCAACCGCACTAGCTCATCGGTTCTGCGCGGCGCTGATATCAAGGTCAAATTCGTATTCGATAGCGGTGCATATCGCATATATATCGTGGCGACGTGTTCGATTTACCTCGTAACACGCACGAAACTCAAACTTTGTGCTTTGAGCTACTTTAGCTGTGCAAGTTGAAACGGATGATAAACGATTATTGTTACTATGCAATTAACTATCTTTATCACCATCACCCAATGATGAATTGGTACAGAAATTATTTAAACAATAAAGGAAAAAGATTAAAAACTATAAATTTGTG
>JARJEC010107614.1:0-16651 GCA_030264575.1 Tachinus sp. AB-2021
ATTCTCCAATTTTTTAATATCCGCTTGCATCTCAAGAAAAAGTTTAACGGTATTAAAAAAATTACTTAATTCATACACCTAAGATTTATTGCAATCAAAATAACAATATTTATTAAGATAAATAATTACATAAATTTATCACGTGGCCCGTTTTCTCTGACACTTAGTGTAAATATACTTAGGTAGTCGTAGAAAAAATATTTCACAGTTCATCAGCCATCATATTTCTGAAATTGTTCATTGTCCACAATTAAACACTTCATTTGTTATTTCATATTTTCACAGAGAGAAAACCAGGGCTTAATACACACCCATCACTAAGGGGACGTCACGTACTTTATCTATTGACATTTTTATATAGCTTTATTATATGGCGGCAAGCATTTATTTTATGGTGTTGATATAACGCATACTTAAGGTACCAAAATAACTGTATCAAAAAATTTTCAATGTATAAATTATAAACATTTTGTTTCACAATTTTAAATAAATTGACGTTGAAAAAACCATAGCCTCAAAGCATCGGACAAATGTTATAAATTAATGCCATTATTATTGTATTGCAATATTCATTTATGAGTGTTTTCCGCATTTACATTCTAAGATTAGTATTTTTTTGCATAAAAATCCTTCATTCATTCTATACTTACGAGTCTAGCAATATGTAATCTACTAATTTACAAACCAAATTATTTACTCACTTTCCACATTCAATATTCAGTTATTAAAATTGTGAAGAAAATATACACACAATTTGTAAACATTTAAGAATTGCCATTTTCTTATCATATCAAATTTAACAATTCTGCTTCAATTACTCTTAGATAAATATTCTAATACATGTGTTACTGTGCTATATTACAATAACTTTTAAAAAGTTTTTGTAATCTTACAAATTACATAGTTATTTTTGTATCTAGAAGCCAAAATGTCAGTTTTAAGTTTGAAAATAAATCATTTGAGAACTTAAAATATATTTGCTTTCAAAATACAAACACATTTATTTCACTACTACAAAAATATGTTGTAATAATAATAATAATAATAATAATTTACAGCTTCTACCACATTTGACAGCTCACGGTAAATCAATGTAGCCCTATTTTAGTTTAGTTTAGTACTTCCACAACATAGAAATAATGTAACAAGCACAGCACTCTCGGACGCAAAAATTATTGTTTTCAAGTACTCATTTTCACAATGCTGAGACAATCCCAAAACAAGTGGCAGGTTAAATTGCCGTGTCAATTTTGCGTATTTGGTTGGCAAAAACTCAAAAAATATGAGTTTTTAACGCATTCTTGTAAAAAAAGCTTTCACGCATGCAGCTCTTAAAAAATATTTTATATCTCTTAAGGGTCGTTCACCTTAGGCCAGTACTGATGGCGGAAATATGTTGTTGTGAGAAAAGTTTTTGTGTGCATTGCAACAACTAGTTTTAAATGGAACCTCATGGAGCAACTGCGACCATTCGCCAGAAAATATTTTTCTAAATACAATGATATCAAACACTTCACATTTTATCAATTTTTAACAATCTTATCTCAATCATAGCAAGTATATGTATATTATTCTAAAACAAAATAGTTATTTGTATATCAAGATGTTCTATATGTTCTATATGTTCTACTTTGGTAGACGAGTCTGAAAGTTGCGAGACGAGCGAGCGAAGGGAGTGTGGCTAGCCTAATAATTGCAAACAGCTACTTTCTGGATGCAAATACAACCCGAAGCAGCGACTTTCAGATAAAGTCGCATAAAAAAATATTGTTTGTTACCACGTTAATAAAATATAATAATCGATGCGTTTTTGTGTTTCAATTGCCAAATCAATTCAAAATAACAGAAGAAAACAATATTGTTCCATTTAAAATTCAAAAGATAGGGTTTTTCAGAAATAATCGGAAGCGATACTGACTTCACAAACATTTAATAGTCTAGTTTAATAAATATCAAAACAGAACAACCTTCACCCGATATAACTATAGAAAAATTACCTATCAAACATGCTTCAAATAATTGAATTAGAACATAAAATTCTGCATCCAATTTATCAAATTAAATAAATTTTACATTATTTGTAACGGCAGAAATTAGACTTGAAAATACCATAGAAATAAGATAAACACATCTCGAAAGCACCATATACGTTAGAGTGAAGCTGGCAAATTTGAAAATGCATTTAAAGAGAGAGAAATACAAAGAAGCACTAAAAAAAATATTTTTCCAAGAGCAAGAATTGAATGAGGAAATGACGAATAAAAACATAAAACATAGATAGAATAGATTAAAAGTATTAATGGAAGTAGTTGGAAATATAAAGATAGATACATAGTGGAATAAACAGCTAAAATTTGCAATAAATTTTAAAAACATCAAAATTGAATTGCAAAGAAAAAATATATAAACTAGGTTGCATTATGTCTATGTAGAAGGCTGAACGCAAAGGAACTAGTTGAGAAAAGTAATATACAATTAAAAATAAAAGAATATTAAAAGATTTTAAAGGAAATAAAATATTTTTTGAAAGTGGGTGAAGAGATCAAAACAAGGTGTGCAGTAAAAAGTTTGTGGTATTCAGAATGATTGTAAAAAAACTATTTAGATTAAGGAGCGTGTTAGAGAACGTTGGAGTAAATATTTTAATCTATAGAAAATATAAAAGAAAGCGGAGAAGTGACAAATAGTATAATCGAGTATAAAGTGATAAGAGCTATAATGACCTTCATAAAATAAATTAAATTAAAGACATTTTTTAGAATCTGTTAAAATTAAACGCATACGTTGGTTTTTGCATTGAATTGAAACAAAATGAACCGAATAATTGATAAACGTGTTCAGTGCCACCGCAAGTAATAATAAAATGAAAGTGAGTGGTTATGTGTCCTTTTTATAAACGATAAAGGAAGTTAGACTATCAATAATAACCGATACAATTTACAAGCAACCAGTATCAGCACGCGCTCTTATCTGGCCATAGATTCAAAAAGATCGAATAAAAGTTTCAAAATCAATTATTTAGTTTCACGTTGCTACAAGCGACTACAATCAAATGTATACCATTGTTCCATTCTTTATAAAAAATCATCACTGCACCTTAGTGATTTTCGCATCGCATTAATACAAAATGAATAAAATAATTGATTAACGTGATTTGTGTCATCGCGGTAGCAAACCACGTTAATCAATACACGAATAAAAATATATCAGATACCAAGATTGATTTGCAGAATGCTGCATTGACGAATGGATTGCTTGTGGATGTGGTATCTACAAGCATAATATGTGGTGCAAATTGTATAGAAGTACAAACCATTACTGCATTTGTCTGTAGGGGCAACAGTGATTACGAGAGAACGTTGACTATATTCTAGACAACTTTTAACTTTTTATAAATAATACATTACAGGGGTCGGTTTTCTAGTATAGTAGTAATTTGAGCTTATTTTTAATTTACATCTAGTGCAGAAACTAATAATATCGCAAAATTGTATAGTTTAATGAATTTTAAACAACAAAGTTATTACTAAAGTCAACGTGAGCGGTTAACAAAATTATTGTTTATTATTTTCATTTATATTACTATTTTATAAAAACCTTAATTACAAAAATTCAAAATTAAAATCTAAAAACACAACACAATAAAAAAGCAAACAAATGTGTAGCCGTGTCACCCTTTATATAAGAATGACAATTTACAAACCAATTTATATTTCTAGCATTATTTTCAGCACAATGAACGCAATGATAAACTGCGTTTCATCGCAATGTCCATTATATTTTTACCGCAGGGTGCTTCAACAATAGGTTATAAATGAAAATGAATTTTTCCTCCCACATAAGTGTAAACAACGAACGCAATATTATTCAGGAATTACCACCTTGTGTATTCTTTTGCAATCAAATTACCGTATAATTTATAAAGCGAGCTGTTTGGCCCCAATTTTATATAGAGGCGCACATTCATTTTATTTATACTCTGCCAATATTTATTATTAATTTAAATTATGAGAGGTATTATACTAGTATATGTTTGTTTTCCTGAATTGATTTTATCAAACTAATTTAAAAAGAAGGGCTACTACTTGATCGATAATCAAAACATAAAAATAATACTAGTAGCTTCGAGGTAGGTATATTTATATACGTATAATTAATTAACCAATTAAGGAATATACATTCAAGCGATTGTTCAGTTTCATATTATAAAGCATATTAACAAAGAACACTTTGTTTGCAAAGAGTTTTAATAGATTATAACATAGCCAAGCTATTTATAAAATAACAGTTTCATATAATTAAAAAATTATATACAATGTAATTTTTCATGGTAAAACACTATAGCTGTTTAATAATATATTGAATGTTTTTATAATTTGTAATTCTTGGCAATTGGTTAGTTGGAAAGAATAACTGAAGTCGATTCATGTACATGGGTGCTAGAATTACATGAATAAGAGCCAATATAATGTTCAAAAGGAAATAAAACAAAACAAAATAAGAAAGGAAAACAGGCATTTAAATTTAAGAAAAGAATACAAGAAAGAAATTAATACAAACCCGTTGAAGAATGTTTGAAAAAGAAAATAAAATTAGAATATTATAGTTATTTAATAATTACTACGCAATTACTCCTTTTTAAAATAAATGTTTAAAAAATCCGCCTTAGTGGATCGAACCCACAACCTTTGAATTACCTCTCCACTGCTCTACCACGTCAAAGAAAATTTTTAAATCATTTATTACATTATTTTTATGTTTGCACATCCACAATTTTGTGAATGTCTAGTATATGCTAGCACAATATACACGGATAATTTGGCGGCGACAGATATAATAAAAATATTGTATTATGCTAGCATACTATGCAATATTGTTATTGCATATTTTTTTATTAATATTAATTTTGAAGTATTGTTGATGTCAGAAAGACAATTTTTATATTAATTAAAATTCAAGTATATATATTGTCCCAAATGGTATAATTATAGGATTATCTACAACAGAATGCATGTCAAAGATAAAAGAACTGCTATTACTGTAGAAGATTAATTTGGATTAAAATTATTGTGAAAATTTTATGGTTAAGTGGTAGAGCAGTCACCGACTTAACTTTGCCATTTTTTCTATTTTGCTTATTAATTATTATTAATTAATATTCTGTAAAATAATGAAAATAAAGTCTGATTATTATTATTATTATTATTATTTATATTATTATTATTATTATTATTATTATTAAGATTATTATTATTATTATTATTATTATTATTATTATTATTATTATTATTATTATTATTATTATTATTATTATTATTGTTATTAATAATACTATTATCATTAGTATTTAATTTCTCAATACTATTTTTATGAAGGTGCGTTGATAGTTATATTGTGAGCTGTAATAAATGTCAGTTTATTTAATCTGCTTCTTTTATATAAGTAAAAAGATATGCTTTCAACACGGGTAGTAAAAGTCATCTAGTTTCCAAAATAATTGCTGATCGAAACAAGACACAAAGCGATAGACAGCAGATAGTAATCTTGGCAAAGAAGCAACAATAATTTCTATGATTTGACATTTGTCGGTTGCATCAGCGTATTGATTCTGATTCATCTCGCTGAACAAAGTGGAAATATTTAATAAAACAACAGAAAGTTTGCGCGGTATTGATTATCCGCGGAATTTAAGTTAAGCTCAACAATGCATATTATTAAAAGAAAATGCACAATACTCGGACATTACTGGCACGTATAGCAAACCAGCTAGAAGGATACAGAGAAAAATAAAAATAAAGCTAGAAGACTGGTAGATGAAAAGATAAGACGGAAGAACAAGTTTTAAAATTAACGGGAGATAAAACTAATTATCAATAACTAAATAATTAGATGAAATATTAATGATTTATTTGACAAAGTAGAAACCCAACTACGTTTGGTAGAGACCTTGAGCATATGGTCAGATATAGATGCGAGCATACTTTACCCACTAGTAGAATCCTGATTACTAAAAAAAATATTACGTGTATGGCAACGTACCAAATCAACCAAACTCTAGTTTAAAAGACCGTTTGAACCAGCTTATTTCTTTCCTGGAAGCAGTAGTAAATAATGCAGAAGGTGTAAGTGAAAAATAATATCCACTGAACAAAGTCTTCCTACAGCTGCAGGGCTAATAACGTCATGACTCCGAAAAATGTTTTACCCTGGAAGTAGGAACATTCACCGTTGTCAATCATCAAAAAAGTCTAAAATACAAATTAATACAACAGGTATCAAGAAGTATTTTCTGGATAAATAAAGGAATTATCAAAGAAATGATTAAACATAAAAAATGCTAACCTCCACACACCCGAAATAAAAGAAGAAAGTGCCACTATCAAGATTAAGATAATATTTGATACACCAGCAAAAGAAAAAGGAAAACCATTGTTGAATAAAAAACAGACCAAACTTGATAAAACCATACCGGCAATATTATTAAAATTTAGACTAGGAAAAATAAGTGTCACATCAGACATAAAATAAGATTACTTGCAAATAAGTTGACGCAATAGAATTCACAAGTCCAACAAACAACCTAAGCTACTATTGCAGAAAAAGTGGGAGTCAAAGATCAATTGGAATAGCGAAGTGAACAAAAATTCTGAAAATGCCTTTCAGAAATGAGTAAGAGAATTATCTCATTTGAGTTAAAATTAGTTGCCCAAGTGGCTAGATATAGAATCCATATTGCATCTCAGTATATGCACATTCTGAAATACTAGTGGCGTAGCTTATGCAACAACAATCTTTTTAATTTTTCTTGATGATTGAGAACCAAAATTATATTTGCTTTAAGCAAAGAGTAGAGTCGCTCCAATAAAAAAATCTATACCAAGATATGAGTTATTGTCTACTTGCGTTGGTGCTAAACTGTATACTAAAATACAAAACTTTCTTAATGTACACATAGAAAGTTTCTTTTTATAGGACTCAACAATAGTTCTATCTTGGATAAGACGAGAAAATAAATGGATACATTTGTATAAAACAAAATTTACGAAATTCAAAGTTTAACGAATGTAAACTATTGGAAACATGTACCTGGAGTGATAAATCCACTGGATCAGCTCCAACTAGTTTTATGTTAGGAAGTACTGGTGTGTTACTACAGTCCGGCAATAAATTTTAAAAAACCGTTATTACTTCCATGTTAAATAATGAAGAGATGGAGGGTATTGTCAGCTATTTTTCTGACCATCAAAATATACCTCGGATGATAGTTTGGTACTACCAATTTACTTATAATTGCAAAAAGGATTTTGTGTTGAGTAATTAGATCAGTATAACGGTAATTAGAATTGCGCAACAAGAAGTTTTCAACGAAGCTCTTCTAACAGTAAGGACAGACATCTCAAAAAGATATAACTTAATTACGTTTACATATCCATATTTGTTACTCAAGAAGCAAAATATGGTAACATAACTTATTTAAATATCTTAAGTGAAAATTAAAGTTTAATCTGCGATTTCTTGTTGTAAAGTTTGCAAGTCACATCAAAGTAAGAACTTATTGACTGTCTTTACTAATTTACCATTGAATCACGTGAGAGACGCTGCAGAATTTGAAGTGGTAGGTTCTGGCAGATCCTATCTACACTATTCACATAAAAATGTAAAACTTGGATATGTATCTTTACTAGTCGTTGCATCTACAGATGATTTCTTAAAAAGATTTAGAAGATTCATAGCAGCGCGTGGCAGGCCTCGCATTGTTAATACAAATAATGGAATAAATTCCTGTGGTGCAAAAAACATATTTAGTAAATTAAATTGTAATGAATAAAAGAACTTGTTATTTATTAAACCGGACTAGTTTCGATGATATATAAAATGTATACAAAATTGTTTTATTTATTAAAATGCACTATTACATAGTAAAGGCTACCACCATTCAATAAAATGGAATGAATTGAAAATTCTTTGTGGCAAACTAAAACGAGTGGTTTAGTTTGCCACAAAGAATTTTCTGGAAACTTACTTTCTGATCCTTGATGGGGAGGCTGGTGGAATTGGAAGATTGGAATTCTCAATCTGTTATTTTGCAAGATTTTGGTCGTAGTAAACTCACCAACAAAGATATGTATACCGTACTGTTCGACTGTGAGGCGGTGATAAAGTAGTGACCAGGCAGGCTTAATAAATGAATCAACGGACTTAGCTGCTCCTACGCTCACAATGTTTATTCGAGAACTTGTATCATGTGGTGTTAATTGAGATTTACCGGACGCGAATACACTAAATCGATGTTCGTTACTTGGAAGCTCTTCAAAAAGATTTACGGAAACGGTTTTGAATAGAATACCATAGACAACTACAGCGATACAGCTACTATAAGAAAACCGATAAAGTGTCTCTTGGTGATATTGTGTTAATAGGTGTCAATAATTCAAAGCATATTAGTTGGCAACTAAAACGTATCTGTATACTTTATTTATATAAGATGGACTGATCCATTTACTGAAGTTGGAGACTGCAAATAGCGCCCTATTGCGACCTATCAAGACTGTTTCCATTTAAAGCCGATTTTGTTTCTTCGGCTGAAAAACATAAATATTCAGTTGATTGTGATCCAGAGAGTTGTTGTTCATTCGCTATCTAGATTTAGTCGTAAGACCAAAATACCTGAGCGATTTACTTTGTAATAACTATAAGCGTCAAGCATACTTTTGTAACAAATCTTGAAAAATATTTAAAGTTTTTCCAGCGGAGAAAATGAATTCTCGGTTGTTTCTTAATAATATTATTTAATTTAACAATAATATTTTGTATTGGGGTGCGTAGTTTTGTTGTATGCTGTAATAAACGTCAATTTATTTTGTCTGTTTCTTTTATATAAGTAAAGATAAACAAATATGAACCTCTGTACATCAATATTTTATACCAACATGTCTTCCGTAACTTAAGCATCTCGCAATCAATTGTGCTCTAGATTATTATCAATATTGCCAGATTTTTTAAGTAAGTCGTAATGAGCAATAAGTTATTACATTTTCTTTAACTGTCTAGTATTCTAGGTTGACAGGCCAATCTATCGGATAAAATGCTAATTGGGAAATTTCGTTTCACGTGTACAAACTCCATCGAATATGTGATTATGTTTTAAATTATTTTTAAAATTTCTTGAAATTCATTAATAAAAGATACTTAATTATTAATCAAATAATATGGTGTATGTACTGATATAAGCTAAATTTAATTGTTGATATCAAAATTTAAAGATATTTGATTTGCAAAAACATGAAAAATCACCAATATAAATTTTTTATGCTCAAAATGGGAAAAATAAAATAAAATAAGATTGGTTAAAGTGGTTAATAAATCGTATAGAAAAAAAATTAATCTGCTTTAACTCCTAAAAAAACAAAAATCTAAAATCCCTGCTCTACTAATCATACTCAATACTCAAATTTGTAAATATAAAAAATAACGTCAAAACGCCTAATCCTCTTTTGTGGTGTATCGCGGTGTATAATTGTTTATTATTATTATATTATTACAGCATTTCTCAAAAATTTATTTTTTATACTAATACCGTCATTCAAAAAAATATATTTTTTAGTTAATAATATCACTAATTTTGTTTTTATGATTTGTTAAATTTTAATTTATATTTTAAGTTTAATTGTTTGGTTGGAACTGTCTATTATTAAAATAATAATAAAATCATGAAATAAAATAATAGATCATTAAAGTAGTTTATTTTCATATGGCATTAAAAATTCAATATTTTTTGATATAATATATTGATATAAGTACTAAAAAGAAAGTGCTATTATAACTTTTCAACTATGAGCTATGATAGTAAAGTATTCTATACTTAGAAGTTTCCGAAATGTGTAATATTTACTGTTTTAATAAGATCAAACTTGCGAAATGCACATATTCAACAAAAGTTGTCGTAGTAATTAAGAATTGGGAAGAAGACTAGACTACTATAAAACTCGTTGTTAACTTTAAATTGCATATAACTAATACATAAATAAACTAAAATGCACAAAGCTCAAAGTTCATATTGAATTTAAGTTATTAAAACTATTTAACATTGTTAGTTATTGTTTATTATCATCATTGAAAATAATTTCATTATAATCCGTCAATTTCGTAACTTTTTCTGATCCAAATATAGAAATAAAATAAAAACCTAGAATATAAATAAGTGCACAAGACTGTTTTCAAGTTAATCTATTTACGGTATAGTAAAATTATACTTTTTTAATGTATTGCTAACCGAAGTAAATTTAACGAAATTGAACGTTAAGATTCAGTGACCATAGTGGTCTTAATTCGTAAATCCAGGAGTGTAAATCAGTCCAAAGGGAATTAGACAGAGGGTAAAACCTGATTTGGTGGATCTTTTCTAATTGATGGCCAAATCAGAGAGCCCGAACTCTATATTCTTCTTGTTCAAAGATAAAACTTTTTCAGGTCAAAACTAATCGCGGCCGTAGCAGAAAAGGCAACCAGCCCAGGACGTATAATTAGATTGTGATCGTCTTAAAATATTCACCGATTTCTATATTTAATTGAGTTTTCTACATAAAAAATAAACTAGAAAGATAATATTAAATTACTCACCAATTATAATTAGGAACTCATTAGTTGATATTAATAAGACGTACCTGTAAAAATATATTTACAATTAAAAACTACGTACGGCATGCACACATCTAAATACTATTTAGTTATTTAATTATTCATTTATTTTTTATACACAGCAGAACAAAAAAATTAAACAATTTAAAATATTATGACTATTGTGTAAATTGTATTAATTGTAAATTTAATATTATGTGTATATTGTATCATTTCTTTTATATTGTATGAAATAATAGTCATTTATGATATAAATGTTAAAAATGAGGTTCTATTTTGTGAGTGTTACGTTATAAAACGAGCCCAGTAAAGCTATCCCACGAACAACATAAAATTGCTTTTAACATGTATTAAATAATTTAATACACATTTTTTTCAACTGCCATATTTAAAATAAAAATGTATAATTTTTCCTTTGAGAACATTTGTAACAGCTTCCTATAAAATTCATCATTATATAAAATGGTATTTAATTATCTTTTTTGTAAAAGTGTTATTGTTTATTTGCTACATTAAAACACATTTAATTTGGTAAATTAGGTATGTGTTTAATAAGAATATAGAATACTAAGAATATTAAAAAAATATACAATACCCAAAAACCAATTGGGTTGTCATGGTTGACCAATGTTTGAGCTTTTTTTATAGTAGTACAACGGATAAATTTAAGAAAAACTGGTAAAATGTCCCAATTAAATTTGTGGTTAAGATTTTCAAATTAATTAAGGTTGCAATTTACAAACGTACATGATTTATGTAAAATACTTATTGGGTTGTGCTGGCTTATGTAGCAAAGTTAAGATGTTTAATTATATAGTACTTATATTTGATTGTATTTGACTGTACTTGTTGAAACATATTTTAAATTAATACAAATAATATAAAATGAATTGCTTCAAAATGTATAACGTACGCATATTGTAAATAATAATTATATTATTATTTACAATTTAAATTTTTAAATGGAGCCTAAGTTAAATATTTTATAAAAATGTAATAAAAGTTTAAAATTAAATACACTAGAATATAAAAATCAAAATATTCTATTAAATGATTAGTTTGATGTAAAAAATTCCCATTCATTAAACATTTTTAAATTTAATTTTAAAAATGTTTTTGTTCAAAATCAAATTGTAATATGTCAATTTAGATTATTGTCAATATTTTTTTTTCGAAGATTGTAAATAATAATTATTTACAATTTAAATTTTTTTAAATACAGTCTTAGTTGAAATTAGAATATTATAATTATTAATAAATTACTACGCCATTACTCCATTTTGAAGTAAATGTTTCAAAAATTCACCAAAGGATGTTAGTTCGATTTTTTAATTTAAATTGTAAATAATTATTATTTACAATCTTCGTATAATATCGATCGCCGCCGAAAAAAATCAGTGTGTATTGTGCTAACATAAACTAGACGTACGCACAATTGTATATGTGTAAACATATCATGTAATGGATGTTTTAGAAAATTGACTTTGACGTGGCTGTAGAATATAAAACCAATGCCACTTGAGATACCTCCGTAGCTCAATTGGTAGAGCAGTGAACATTACCAAAACATCTAACACACTTACTACACAAAACGAATCAGGCCATCAAAAAAATTTATCCATGCATAAATAAAAACAGCGTTCTTTCGGCACCGACACCAAAATTAATCTTTATAAAACAATAATCAGACTCTTTAGCTACGCAGCTCCAATCTGGTGCTGCGTAGGTAAAGCAAACCTGAATAAATTGCAGGTATGCAAAGCAAGTGCCTAAGAATGGCACTTCGCAAAGACATGTATGTGAAAATCAGGGATTTGAACGAAGAGGCAAATGTACCCTTTATTTCGGACCATATCTTTGAAATTTCTCAACATTTTTATAAATTCAAATTAGAAAATAACCCTCTTGTCGAGGGACTAAACAGCACAAAGTCGCACAACAGACCATTCCAAATTAAACATAAACTCTGTTATCAGTCTAAGGATGTTACATGATAATATAAGGCTTTAGTGGAGCCGAAACTAGTAATGTATTCGAGAGAATAAATTCGTGATAAAAAACATAGCAAACTGTTTTATTTCATAAGACTGGATCACATAGTAACGGTCACTTCAATTAATTATAATGAATTTGTAGTTTTAAAAAATGTTTTAATGATTTTTTTTTAATTCAAAGTCCTAACTACTTTTTTAGATGTTTCACCGTTCTTTATAATTCACGCGGAACAAATTGCAAACAAACGAGTAAATGTTGGTGATGACTACTGACTGTAACATGGTTCTAGTATAACATCTTTTTCAATCAATTTTATGTTTTTAAAGATTTGACATATTTAACAGTTTTCATTCCGCGACAATTAAATAATTTCGACACTTTCTTGTGCTGTCACATTAAAATCATATTATGTTCAGTAGCGTCACCAATATTAACTCTTTCGTTTGTTTTGCGTAAATTCTTTGTTTTATAAAGTGAAAAATCGCAACCCCATTTCAAGAGTTTCTAGTTACGTTCATTTTGTGGATAAGTTTCGACAAATGGCATAAGTTATATATAATTGAACATTTTTCTAAATAAAAATTTTATATAAATCAAGTACATGTGGGTAATCACATCCGTAATTTCTTAGATGTGTGTATTTTTATAAGATGCATCGAAATGTTTAATTGATGTATTTCAACAGTGTTGCTTGTTGATTTTCTTGTTGCTTAGCAACTTTATGACCCTCGGGTAATAAAAGAATAAAATTTTGCCATCATTACTGTGAACTTTATAGTTATTTATGTAATAAGGACATAAAATATAGATTATAACGCAAAATAATATTGAAAACCCGATACCAAGCGAAGAGTTTTATTATTTCTGAGCGCTATAATTTATTTTATGCCCGCGATACATACAACGTTCTAATTTATTTTAAAATAATTATTTGTATAGTACAACTAAATTAGCGTGGCCCATAGAAGGCGTTTTCGCTCAACAATAGTTTTGTCTCTGCGCATACTGTGGACTTCTTTTGTGTTATGTGTCTTTTTCTGTCGTTGCGCAAAACGTCTTCTATAGATCACGTAAAGTTGGTTGTACTATAATTACTGATTGATACTTTCCCGGTACCAAGTTCACTAAAAGCAAGTTTTCTATATATCCACATTTGCTCTACTTTACAGAACTAAATTTCTAGTTGCTAATATTTGCTATTGCTTGCTTATTTATTCAAATAAATAATCATGTATTTTACAATATTTTTTCAAAGTTGTTATGCACCTTAGCACAAAGACATTTTTATTTTTTTAATAGTTCATTAATTTTTAATTAATTTTTATTTCTAGTAATCCTCTGTGTCGCAATGCACAATATAAATATAAATTTATTAAAAATTACTTTTTCTCAAGTGCACTTTAAAGATATTTTTTTATTTTAGCTATAGATGCTCTTAATTATAATACAAATCAAATCAACAACAAGGTCATGATTATTTGATTTATGATTTACATCTAGATTGTTTACGTTTCTATGAATACTGTTTATTACTTTTAAAATTATTTTATAATTTAATAAAAGTGGCAACGTATCCCAAACTAATTAATTAAAAATTAAATTAAAAATTAAAATATTCAAATTAAATCGATGGATCTGCACAAATTTCATAACAAGCAAAGACACGTTTGATTGATATATTTGAACACTGTTGCTTGTTTTTGTTCTTGTTGCTAAGCAATCTTACGGCTCTGGGCAAAAATAGCCAAATTGCGCCCGCGTTTTTGTGCAAATAATAGTTATTTATGTATTAAGGGTATACTCAAATATTTAAAGTCTCACCGGAAGCGGAGGGTTATAATATTTTTGAGCGCTATAATCTAATTTATGCCCGTGATATATACATACGACGTTTTATTTTGTTTTGAAATCATTATCTATAATTGATTTAATTATTATAGTATTAGCAACATAGCGTGGCTTGCGGAATGCGTCTTTTATGTAATTGTCCATAATTATTTACTCAATATTTTTATATAATATTACTATCTGTAAAGCGTCATTTACACGTGCCTTCAAGTTTAAATGATATGTATGCGCAAATAACTTACAAATACAAGATTGTAACCTAGACGGTTCAGTTTATTTGTATACATACCGGGTGACAACTAAAACATGTACGGACCTATATGTTACAGTAACGTGTGCTGCTGCGGTTTTCCAAGTCGACTGTAGCTAAATGTTATTCTTATAAATTTGTAACTTCAAAGTAACTTTGTATGGAAAGATATCAGAAAATGAAAACTTATAAAAAGTGTGATATTAAAAGAACCGACAAAAAATTGTAAGTGTGCTTGGAATATACACAGTAAGAGCATAACGTATTATTAAAGATGCATCATTATTCTGAAGCGTCGGTCGGACCTCTGGATTCGTCAACCAGTACTAAAATATGTCAATATAAATGATTTTTATAAATGATAGGTTTGCAACTAAAATTGTACAAAATTCATCGATTTATTGTTATTTATTACTACAGCTTTATTATTGCGGGCGAGAAAAGAAAATAACAAAAACGTAAATGACAACACTTTACGCACACCCTTCGTGTTCCTACGGAAACTTTCAAATATTTCAAAAACAAGAAACCCACATTTTTATTGCAAATTTGGATTCTATGAAAAGAAAAAGATGAATTTTGTATGTAAACTTTTTTTTTTCTTTCTGCGGGATAGATAACACAGTAATCGTACGCCTTGGTTAGTGTTAAGGATAACGCAACAAAAATTGTTTAATAAAAAACGTACATATTTACTTATTTATTTTTTACCGTAAAATCAGAATGCGCAATAAAAAATGGGGGTTAGCTTAAAATTAAAAAAACTTCAAAATTTTAGGATAACTTTAATTTTGTATTGCAGATTCTGTTTCTTTAGAAAAAAATCGTAACTTGTATTTTACACTTTTCTCGTTGCGTGATTGTTGGCACACAACCTATAAGCACTTTGTTTAATTTTTTGTCAATTACAGCGCTACCTATTACGCAAAAAGAAAAGAGATACAATTAAAAGTTATGTTTTTCTTTGTAGATTCCAAATCTGCAATAAATATTCCAATTTAAGTTCTTCCACTACCAGTGGAATGGTTGCAAATCAAATGTCATACAATCGAATGTCTCAGTAAAAATCTTTACGCTTTTGATCTAAACATTTTTTCAAAAAATGTTTTGCAAAAATTTGACCATTACAAACACCTTTGTAATATAACATTTCAATAGATTAATTTTTGTTTACAATGTAAATATGTTAATCATATGTAAAATTGGTATACGTACAAGCAACATTGCATAATTATACATATAAAAAAAATTTCAATACAGGGTATTCAGATAGTCTTGCCTGGGTCAAATATCTTAAAAACAATATAGCGGATCAAGACGAAACAAATGGCATTCGTAAAATTGATTAAAATTGATAATTCCAGGTCTAACCGACATAACTTAAAAGTTAAACTACAATTATATACGACAGTGCGACTTAACGGGTTGCACCGTCATAAACCTATATCGTAAGTGTAAGATAAGTCTGCAATTTTTTTAGGCTTAAAATTTAACCATTCGCATTAGTAACAAGCACTTATTTATATTGTTATAAAATATAATCCGTTTAAAAATTTATTGGAATAGACTTAAGAAAACCCCTTTCGTCTTCTTGTAATTAAATTATAAATATTATTACTACATAAGTATACAATAATACTAATTGTATGCGTTTATGAAGCAGTGTCAGCGTACGGTACCACCAATTGCAAACGTCAGATATTATTTTCAGGGATATCGGTTCTATTTACTTGATGACTTGATCAAAACGTTATAATTGAAGGCGGTATAATATATTTCAAAAAAACGTTATGCTGTTCCGCTCCATAGGAATTAAACTAAGTTACTGTTTCAACTAAACCGTGAGTTAAATAAAATTTAAGCCGTAGTTAGTTTTAAGTGTGACCTGAGTAAATAATTTTCAATTTAAGTTGAGTCGGT
>JARJEC010107627.1:0-10240 GCA_030264575.1 Tachinus sp. AB-2021
CATGCAACAGAAAATAGTTTGAAGTACCGAGATATTTAGCCTAGCAAATTTCATATAGTGTTGAAATTTGCAACTCTACAGGAAAAATTTTTCTCCAATTTGACATTTCAACAATAATATAATGTTCTGCATTTCTGTTTTACTAAAAACAACTTGGCAAAATTATATTCGATTCTATTCTACTTTATCTAATAATAATTTTTTATAGTTAATTTGTCAAAAAAAGCCGCTCTCTAAGTGTACAATATTTATATATTACGCGTGAGTGCGACCGACTGGTGAACTTCGTTGATCTTACGTCTTCTATTTTATTTGTCTTTCTTATCATTATGCCGATGTTTGTGTGGTCAACTAACTGGATTAAACTATTGGTGAGAATTAAATCAGTGCATACTCCCACTCTCCACTTTCATCTTTATTTAAGTAATTGCTTTATGCAATTTACTTTTAATACAACATTGTCAGTTCCTTTTAACTTTCCATCTCTTTAATACATTAGTCTCGTGTGGGAGGACAGCTAAAGCATCCATCATAGTATTTGATTTGGAAAGAAAACAATTGCACCGCGATTTTATGAAATGTCTGTAGTGTTAAAATTCTACAATTAATTTAGTTACGTAAATTATTTTGATTTAATTATTTTTAAAATGTTTTTAAAATTTATTCCAGATGCTCAAAAATTAGCGCATCATCAATCAAGGACGCACACACGGTCGTCTTCCGAAGGACCGCGATTAAAAATGGATCAAACCGATCCCACCGAACACATTCTCCATAAAACTGATTCGATTCGAACGGATTCTCCCGATAATGATTCTGCTTTTAGTGATACTGTTAGCATGTTATCCAGCGAATCGTCCGCAAGCAGTGGGGGTAGTGGCACAAAACCACAAACATTATCATTTGCACAGCATCCACAACAAGATGAAGCCAGCAGAGCAAAAGCTGAAAAAATTCGTATGGCGATGGAGAAAATTAAAGAAGCCAATATTCAGAAACTGTTTGTTAAGGTGTTTACACCTGATGGTTCGGCAAAATCTTTATTAGTGGATGAAAAAATGACTTGTGCTTACGTGACGAGATTATTAGCGGATAAGAATCACGTTCAAATGGATCCTAAATGGGCCCTTGTTGAACATCTACCGGAACTTTATATGGGTTAGTATCAATAAAATTAATATAAAAAATAAATGTGTTCACTTGCCCAGCTCTCCCATGTTAGAAATGAGACTTTGCCAATGATACCTTGGAGTCATAAAACATTGTTATATAAAACAGGTGTTCCTAAAGGTGCAATTCCACCGGGGTAACAACGACATGCGGCATGATAGTTGTTTTCTAATCTAGGCATGCGTACAAAATTTAATAATGTCGCATGCGTAATTTGTTCCCCTAATCTATGTCGCACAATTTAAGCCACACCGATTCGACCACAGTTCGATAACGACGTCAATGCATGAATAACGAATGCTACATGTTGCCTAAAAGGAATTGGAATTGCGCCTCAAGACAGCAATAATGTTTATTGTTTCATTTCATTCTAATGAAATGTTAACTTCAATCTTTTCAAGTTTAACTTTAAAGGCAATTTATTACATTTATTAATTACAGAGAGAATTTATGAAGATCACGAACAGCTAGTTGAAAATTTAATGCTTTGGACGAGAGATTCGAAAAATAAAATATACTTTGTTGAACGACCCGATAAAACGAACCTTTTCATGCAACCAGAAAGGTATCTATTAAACCCAATTGATAAAAAACAACAAAACTTAGATAATGACGAACATTCGCGAAATATTTTATTAGAGGAATTTTTTTCGCCAACGACACGAACGATACCTGAAGTCGAAGGGCCATTGTACTTAAAATCAGATTCCAAGAAGGGTTGGAAAAAATATTATTTCTTATTGAGAGCATCTGGATTGTACTACGTCCAAAAGGAAAAGAAGTCTGCAAAAGATTTAGTATGTTTGGCAACTTTTGATATGAATCAAGTTTATCAAGGTATTGGTTGGAAAAAGAAGTTTAAGGCACCCACAGATTTTTGCTTTGCCATAAAGCATCCACGATTACAAGAACCGAAAAGCACGAAATACATTAAATATTTATGTGCTGAAGATCAACAGACTTTAGATCGTTGGTTAGTTGGATTGCGTATTGCCAAATATGGCAAACAGTTAATGGATAACTACCGATCTTTAGTTGAAGAATTAGCTCAGGATGATTTGGATTTGTTAGCACATGCAAGAAGTTGCTCAGTTAGTTCCATAGCCGTGCAAAGTAATGTTACCACACCTACACAAAGTTATACACCTAGTGAGGGATACGGTACACAAAGTGAAACGTATTCATCGGCTCCCAGTGAAATTAGTTCAGGACGACATAGTAGGGCTAGCAGTTCTAGTTCAAGTGGTTGCATGTCAGACGGGGCTCCATCAAGTTGTGAAAATGCTTTTGATTCAGAATTTCCAATGGGAACAATTAAACGGAAGCCATCGATGAAACCTAGTCTGCCACTGACTAGTATCACTAGGCAGTTGAAGGAAGTCGGCGAAACGAGAGATGAAACTGATTCTAATTTACCAAGCAGCCCGGTTTCTTATACAAATACAGGTTGGTTATTATTTCTATGGTAATTTCAATTTATGTTATTGTAATTTTGTTATAGGAACATTAACTAGAAGACATAGCCGCAGGAAATCAAATTCTGATGATTCTTCCAATTCTGGTACATTAAAAAGACAACATTCGTACAAGACTCGTGGTTCAGTTGAATCCATGAGTAATCGCAGTGGTAATTCAACACCTATTGGAACGCCAGTTCGTGAAAAGGCTTCACCGTTTAGTGATATTGTGCCTACCTTTGCGGAAAGACCACCTAGTGTAGCGTCACTTAGAAGTCCAACAACTAGCATTGATTTGCCGTCAATGGTAAGTTGACCATCAATTTTATTTTGCATAATACTTTCACAGTAATTTAATTTATTTTGTACATTATCATAATTTTAATGCTAGTTTATTTTATTTTGAGACTTTCAGTGAATCTAAGAATTATCTATTTCTGATCAAGACAACGTTAAAAAGCTATTGTCACAATATTTCTCTAGAAATTAAATTATTATTTTTTTGGAACGAAATAAAATAAAATTAATACGAGGCATAGTATAGAATAAATTTTGGTAGCAAATATTTTATTAAAACGCATTTTTCTGTTTTTTTATTATCTAAAAATTTTCAAAGTGCATCTGAATCAGCAAAAAACTGCCTTCCTTTGCCCATTTAAACGACTTGCTGTCTTTATTAATAAAAACAGATTTGTTTTCTATTTTTGCTTTATTTTAGTGCTCTTTTTGATTTTTTTATTTATTTGTATTTTTCCTTTATTTTGAATATTTTTTGTATTTATACTTCCTTTATTTTGCATATTTTTCTTAGATTTTTAAATTTCGTTTTATTCTATTATGTTTCTAATTTATTCTTCTTTTTTACGATTTTTTTAATTTGTCATTTATTTTTATTAATTCGGTATTTTTTCAATATTTTTGATTAAGTTTTGTTAAATCAGATTTTTTTGTTTTATTTTTTAATTATTTTTCGTATATTTCGTTAATTTATGTGTAATTTGTTCTTGTTTCGATTATTTAATTAATTTTTTTTAATTTTTGTTTATTTCGATTAATATTTTTTGTTTATTTTCCTATCTTGTGACAATTAAATCATAAATTGTATGCAAAATAAAATAATATTGTATTTCATAGCACATTAATCTTTGTGTTCTTTTCATTAATTTTAATGCATTATTTTTATACTTTTTATCCCATATTAATTATAATAATTATGCCTTATGAGAAGCACAGTTTGCACCGTTAGGCCGACGCGGTATATTTGCTAGGTTGTGGTCTTAATTTGATGTCCCATTGATCATGTAATTAGTGCAAGGTTTTCGTAATAGACTTTCTAATATTATTATAAAGTAACAAAAATCTTAAATCGACATATCACGAATTAAAATAAGTTCATTTTGAATATTCAGTTTGCGCCCACATTAAAGTTCTCATAAATAAAACGTGAAAACAAAATAATCTTATTTCTGGGTCATTATTATATGATTAAAATTATTACATTTTATATATTTTTAACTTTATTTTTAGCAATATCTTCCTTCTATAACACAGGCTGATCTTAACACTAACAATAAAGCATTGCAGAAGTTTGTAAAACAATTTGAAAACTCTGAATCTCCGTATGTTTTGCGTTTTAGTATTCTATCGGCTTTTTATGCTTAATGCTTTCTATCATCATTTTCATTTGTCGTTTATTTTGTGTGCTTTGTTTAAATGCTTTGACGTACCCAAAAACTTCGTTTTTTCTAATAAACCACAAAAAGCTGATTTGATAATGTTTTGTTAAACTATGTTGTTTGTAGTTGTGTTTTATAAAAAAATATTTGACAATTATTTGTTATTTAAACAAATCACCTTTTTACATATTCAGCTATCTAGCTAAAAACTTATCAAAACTAATTATTTGCACTTGCTTTAATTTGTTACTTAATTTTTTTAAGTTTTTGTTTTTACTAATAATACAGATTAAATCTTAGCTAGTAGAATGGCGTATTTTTGACGGCAAGTGTGGACAATAAATTGACGTACATATGACGCACCTTCACATTTACGACATTTTGACTGATCATTTTGTTAGTTGGCATAATACCTTAAAAAAACGCCAACACCTGGCTTGCAAGTGACGAATTTAACTTTAAATTATCCTAATTTTTATGTGAAAATGACAGAGATGCGACGGATCAATGCCCACATATCATGGACTTCATTTTAGACGTATAGAATGTTGGTTTTGATACCTACAGATTTGAATAAACATTTATTTTCAACGGCCGATTTTACTTCAAAAAAAGATTTTTACGTTGTAATATAATACATTCAGAATTCGTGATATTGACATTGTTCTTGACACGAAAAGACCAAAAATTACGTCACTCTACTAACTAACCAGTTCATTGCAAATATTAAGTTTTGACAATTAGTACCTCAACTATCATTGCTTTGTTGTTTTTGATGAATCTATTCAATATTAATGTATGGTTACTTGTATTTTATAGACTGATTCGATAACATCATTACCTCCACCACCAGAAAACTCAGGAGAAATAATTTCTGATTCACCGTCATACCAATTACCGCCACCGCCGCCTGAATTATACAACTCAAATCTTTCTTTAGATAGTTTACCCCCACCACCAAACCCTAATGAGTTACCTTCTTTACATGAATCTGAATTAACTGGTAGTCAGTTGAGCCTTATGTCTTTACCACCGCTTCCAAATGATAATGGTGAGACTGGCACGATAAGGCGAAGGAAGGATAGCAATACACCAACGCCAACAAATGTATTAAGTCCTGAAAGGACGCCTACGCAAGGATCTCCAGAACATTATTCCAATTGTAGCACACCGACACAATCCAATCCTCCTCATAATTTACTACTTAATGGACAAGGATACCGATCAACACTACCAAACTCGACATCATTTAATACAACAAACGGATTGAGATCCTCATTGAGACAATCATTACCTCGCCAATCATCAACAGGCAGTTCTTATTCAATCTATGATACTCGTAACTCGCCTAATTCACAACGTAAAGTTGCCTTCCAAGAATCAACCAGTCCAAAGAAAACTATTAAGAAAATTAGTTTTAATCTCCCACCACCTGCCTTACCAGTGAAACCGCCACCACCGAAACGTTCAGAAAACACCAAACTTTCCAGCCCAAAAAAATTGCAAGATCCTCCTATAGATTTTCTCAAGGATCTGCAAAGGGTCATGCGGAAAAAGTGGCAGGTTGCACAAAAATGTAAAGAAGAACCAACAACAACACCTCATGAGGTGTTAGGTTTCCGAGATCCCCCCGCAATTCTCCCCGATTATAAAGAAACCAATGTATCTAATTGGGTCCAAGAACATTATGGACCGAACAATTTTTATGAAAACGTTTACAGGGACTTTGATGTAGCTGAATATAGTTGTAGTCCTGTGCATGTGAGAAACGACGCAAACAACTCTAGAAACCGTCGACCTCCTCCACCACCACCTAAACGGAGCGAGACAACACATCTAAGTTCCACTAAATTGCATTAATCTGGCTTAATATTAAAAATTATTTCGACTGCCAATGCAATGTGATCTTTTTTAATTAAGATTTAAGGAAAATGTGCCATGATATAAGGAGAATTTGTTAAATATTTTGTAAATAACCGCTAATTAGTTTTTTGTTTTTAATTTTCAAATTTCTTTACGTTTTTAAATGTCAAACATTTATGGTGCTTTCTAGGTAGGTATAGCAAAAAAAAAGATTAAATAGATAAATTTAGGGAAATTATTTTTTCGTTTGTTTTAATGCAGCCGCACAGGGTTTTCTCTTCGATAAATTTTTAATGAATATTTATTACCGTTTTATTTTATTTTGATACTTATTGTACATATTTGTAGGATAATTAGAATATTTAAATGTGTTTAGTTTTTTTTACTTCACTTTTTTATAAGATCTCCGTTATGCCATTGATCATGCAAATTGACCAATGAAATAATTAATGTACCCCCAATAATATGCCTTTAACTAAATTCTTATAATACAATAGCATCGTGAAAATATTGCCTTCACTAACCTTTTCCCAATTCCTTAAACAAAACTATTAATTCCTTATCCAATCCTCGTTAATAGTTAAGCCCCAATATTATAATAAATTATTCCATTTTATTAACCAGTTTTCACTTTCGGCTTTGAAAGTGTAGGGTAATCAAGAATTATTTATCGAGATCTCTTCAATGCCATTGTCCAATTTATGTATATACACTATATTTTTTATATTAAGAGTTGAAATTTTTCATTTTGGTGTGCAATTTTTATGAAAATAATATTCCTAACGAGTGACGTGGAGCACAATAATTGCGCATTTTGTTTTATTTTGGAATTTTTTGTTTATTTTAAGTAGTGAGAGCACCTTAAAGTAAGGATTTTATGCTACTCAGGTGCTTTATTTCATATAAATAAATTTGTATACTGTACCATTTCATATACTTATATACTAATTGTTATATTTATAGTATTCTACAAAATAAAAACAAATTATATATGGATATTTAAATTAAATCAAATGTTTTATTTGATAGCATTTAAGCTATTAAAGTAAGTATGTTCCCTTTTAAATGCTTAATATCAATATAAGTACGCAGGTATGAACAATGATTGGGGATTTTTAAATCAGGAATTTTACAATATTGCCGTTCACACGGAAACTTTTTCTGACAGATTTGGAGCGCACGCTCTAAACACGTAGGAGAAAATAACATTCTAACGGACACTTTGCCCCACACACCGTCAGGCCCAAAACCTGACAAAAACTCAAAAAGTGAGCATATTAATATGAAGATCGGTTTTATTGAGTTTTAGGGGTCGCCGATCACAAATTTGGTATCAAAATTATCAAATTCAAAATGGCGGCCTTATTAAAAAAATAGTTACCTTACTCTCAAAAATTGCAATATAGACTTCTCGAGGTCACTGATTACTATTTTGATATACATATGGTAAAATTAAATATAGAAGAGTTTTATATTACTTGGAAAAATATATTCTGAGATTTGCTGTCTCCGATTTTCAATTTTAGTTTGGTAATCCTTCATAATTTGTATGAATAGTTGGAAATTATGAAATATTTAAATTTTTTTCCACACTTTCCAAACTTAAATTATCTAGAAGTAATAAAAATATTTGCTTGAAAACAATCTTTTATAAAATTTCTTCACTTGCAAATGTTTAAAAACGAAAAGCTACAAGTTATGTTAAATGAGTAAATTATTAATTAAAACCAATATTATGCTTTGTTTAACAAATGATTATATTTTTGAAAACGGTAACTGTTTAAAATATTTGTAACGCGTATTTGAGATTACATAAAATGCTTGACAAAAAATAAAAATATTAAAAATCGTTAATACCTGATCCCTTTTAAACTTAAGTTATTAATTAACAATTAAGCAGATTATAGTGATTAATCATAGTGCAAGATGCGAACGAGAATACGCAGTGTACAATAAAATGTAAATATTTCCGAAAAGGCAAACCGGTAAGCCACTTTTATAATATTTTATTTGAAAAGATAGGTCAGGAACATTACTTGAAAAAATCAGCTGGGACATATGTGGATCAAAAGATAACTACTAGTATATCGCAGGGAAAAAAACAAAAAAATTTTAAAATCAAGCATACGATCAGCACAAGAAAATAAGAAAAAACATGTTCAGAAATATGACTACATAAAATTGTTCGATTTACTTTCAGTGACAATTGCCATTTTGTTAAATTGTAAACGGAGTCGTGGTTAAAATTATATTGTTACTTTTTCCAACACAAACATAACTAGACAGCAAAGCGTCGCGCGCGTGATTTTAATAGAGCAAACTTATGACTCGTCGTGGACTAAGGCATAACATATTTTCGCCTTTTTGTGATCTCAATGCGCCAAAGCCTTTTTTACAAAAATGCATTAAAAATACATCGAAATTCCAACATTTGTTTATTGACATGCAGGGTGATTTAAAGTATTTAAATTGATTTGATGCAGCGACGCTATTCAAGTTTAAAAACGCGAGTTTCCATTTGAATGGCACTCATGTGAGTATATCTAACTGGAATGATATCGTAAGCGGCGCTGGCAAAAGTTGGTTATTTAGATTTTTGGATAATCACCTATAAAGATTAGTATTGCTGGCGAAACATATCGAGCGTTGTCATAGGTGGAAAAACACTAAAATTTCTACATTTTTAGCAAGAATTTAAAAATCCTCAATAATAGTTCTCCAGCTGTATTTTATATTTCCACAGAAGACATAGATCAAAAATGAGAAAGTCTATTACAAATAAAATTCTCCAAGTTCAACAACGAAACAAGGTATGTATGATTGTATTGCATTATGTTTCTAACAAAATTTAATTATCAAATTATGTTTTAAAATGTTAATAAAACATTCTACACAAAAAAATTATACACTGGTTGCAAGAAAAACGTGCCATCCGTTTTAATAAAATCAGTGTTGTAATGCTAAATGTCCACCTGCGAGAAATTGCTTTCGAAACCTTCTCTCAACTGGACACGCTTCTGAGAGTAACTATACCGCCCAATTGGTTAGCGTATTGTTCCAGGAGATCCAGATTCGAATTTGGGCTATATTTACTTGGATGATCGAATTTTTCAAGTTAAGAAAAAGTCGTATTGAGCACATCTTCATTCGGATAGGAAGAAAAACTGTAGGTCCCGTGTACTGTCTAGATGTTGTTGCGCGCATGTCAAAAAACGCAAAAATTTAGGTTTAAATTTCTAAATTAGCATCAAAATTCCCAGATGTTTTTAACCTGTGGCGTCGATGATTAGTCTCAAAAGAGGACAAAAATAGGCCGACATTAAATAATGCAATAAAAGCAAAGAACAAGAGCGTAACTATCGGAGAGGGCCTTTTTACTTTCGGAGAGTAGACCAGCTACAAGTTTTCGCTTGTGTACACTCCACAAATATTTATGTCGAGAGTAGTATTTGAAGTAGAACGCAGTTAGATATTCCTGAGAGTTTTTGTGATAATAATGTCTTGCATAGAATTAATTAATATTTATGAAGAAAACTACTTTATGTAACCACAAATATATGGAATAGGAAAGCAAAGGACGATGTGGTTATAATATATTATAGCTGTATAATGATGGTAACTATATTTTGATACTAGTTCAAAAATATAAACAAGTATCAAAATATATATTATTGAAATATTAAATATGATTTGTATATAATAAAATAATTGGATTTTATAAGTCGCAAGAATGCGAAACAATGTAACTCGGGATAGCCTCCCGACGTTTTAAAGAAAACTCAGCACAAATCGTCTGCGTTCAAAAAGTCGGAGTGCTGATGTATGGTATACACACCAAGTGTTTAAGTATCGTGATCACACGCGATATCACTTTTCGAAGACTCCGGAGTGTATACAAGGTTGTCTATGATACCAAATATATGCCAGATATCCTTAAAATTGCTAGCATGGATAACAACCAGAAATGTATTGTTGCAATAAGTGCGGCTAATCTATTTTCAAATAAAGTAGATTTATTACGTACTTTACCTGAACAAAAGAAAAAGAAATAAACTAACAAGAGAAACAAATTAC
>JARJEC010107697.1:0-11892 GCA_030264575.1 Tachinus sp. AB-2021
ACTAACAGTCTCTATGAGATTACAGCTGGCGTATCGTTCTCCAACTCTTCTGTAGACGAGGTTTCGTCCGTCTGGCTTTCATAATTGACTTCTAGTCTCATCAGTGAAGAGAACATTTTTCCAATTCTCAATATTCCACTGAATATGTGTTCGGCAAATTCTAATCAACGAGTTTTGTGATTTTGAAGAAGACGTGGTACTTTAGCCGGACGTCTTGGCTTTAAGCCAGCTTCTTTTAATCTTGGCCTGACTGTTTTCAAACTCACATTAATTTATCTTATATTTAGGAGCTGATTTTTGAGATGCGTCGATATCAATGTGGAATTTCGTTTACAATTAAGTATCAAAAATTGATCATCGATTGCGCCCTTGCCCGGGCTTTCGTAAGAAATTTCCAGTTTCTTGATACCTTTTTAAAATATTCGATATGATAGATTGACTTTTCCTGAAATGTCGTGCGATTTCTTTTTGTTTATATCCTTCATTATGTATAGTCACAATTTGTGCTGTTTGAACTTCATTGCAGTGTCTGACTGGCGGCATACTGATGTTTTCAATTGAGGAAAACACAAACACTATTCACTATAACTTAGTTAATTAGAATACAATGACTTAATTCACTTTAATTCTTAAAATATATAATTAATTGTTTATGATAAAATTCGCGAGAGA
This sequence comes from Tachinus sp. AB-2021, assembly GCA_030264575.1. NCBI lineage: Eukaryota > Metazoa > Arthropoda > Insecta > Coleoptera > Staphylinidae > Tachinus > Tachinus sp. AB-2021. The sequence continues at coordinate 673 of JARJEC010107697.1, forward strand.
CAATAATCAACGTCTTTAATGTCATTTAAACGTCAAAAATATTTTAAAACAAATGAGTAATCAACCTACTAGATAACTAACATCAGCACATATATGTTTAAGGCGATAAGTTAAAATTATTTTTAAGTAATAGTGATTACAAAAAATTTTCGATAATTTTGTCCGTGAGTGTATATTTTTGTTTCTTTTTTTTCTTTACTGTCCGGGATATGTCAGCAGACTATACGGTCTGCCGACTTTCACATTTACCAATTTTATATAAATATATAGCTTCACTTCAATGCCTACTTGGTATCCGAAACCTCAGATTTGAGCTATAATTTATGTTTTTTTGTTTGCTGTTAATGTGTTAGTAGTTGTTATATTTTTATTGCGTATTATGAAAATATATGTATTTTGTTGAAAATTTGCATATTATGATATGAAATGGAGTTATTATTTTGGTGTTTATGATAATATTTTGTAATCTTTATCTTAAATTCTTTAAGATTTTCAATCTTCTTTATTGAACTTGGAAGTTTGTTATATTTATTGCTACCTTGTTAACTTTTATTTAGTTTAGATGTTTTATTTGATTTAATGCTTACATCGCGTCTTCTTCTGGTCTCATGGTCATGTATATATTTATTTCTGCCTAGTGTTATATTTGCCTTTATTTTTTTATTCAATATTTTGTATATTATAAGGACACAATTATCTTTTTTGATTTTGTTTTCAATATTCAGTTGTAACACCTATCTGTATGACTATATTTTAATAAAACTAACATTTTATATATATCTTATCACGAAAAATATTTATTAAATCGGACTAGTTTTAACCAATTACCTCGTCTTCATCATACGGTGATAGAAACAAGTATTCGTATGATAATGACCAGGTAATTGGTCGAAACTAGTCCGGTTTAATAAATATTTTTTGTGATATGATATATAAAAAGTTGTTTTATTTATTAAAATACAATATCACATAGTAAAGGCTACCACCATTCAATTAATAACTGTAATGCTGGTGTTTTCTTGTCAATGTAATATAATAGTTTTAATATTTTATTTTGTTGTCATTGAATTTTATTTTTATTCTGTTGTGTTGTATCACCCCAGACATTTGTTAAATAATTTATCTTTGATACAAAAAGCATTATAAAGTTGTTGTTTTGATTCTTTTCTCAGATACTTTTGAGCTCTATATAGTACTCTAATGATAGCACTGTTTTTTCTTATAATTTCATCTATATGTATGTCCAAGCTTAAATTTTCACTAATCCACAGACCGAGATATTTAGTACTGGTTGTTCTTCTGATCGTAGTAGTATTTAGTTGTATATAAATATTTAGTATTGGCTTTCTATTACCATGTATTTATCTTCTTCGTTTAGCAGGTTTATTTTGTATCTTTCCATTACAATTTTCATCTCTTCATTTATTCTCTTCTCTATTTGCTTTAAATCGGAATTTCCTTAATACCATCTTGCATGCATAATTGACCTTATTTTCAACAGATTTTAAATTATTTTCAAAACTTTTGAATTTTTTTTAGACATAATTCGTAGACAATTAAATTATCTTTAATTTGATTTACAATTCAATATTTTTAGTACTTAATTTACTACCCCTCAATACTATCCTGTATGTAAAATTGACGTTATTTTCAAAATATTGTAAAATATTTGTCAATATTGAGTCAAAATTTTCTGAACAATTTTCTAAAATTTTGAAATTTTTTTGACTCAAAATTTGCAGCCAATCAAATTATCTTTAATTCGGTGTACAATTCAATAAATTTCGTTACTTAATTTACTCCTCAATACCATCCTGCATGTATAATTGACGTTATTTTCAAAATATTGTAAAATATTTGTCAATATTGAGTCAAAATTTTCTGAATAATTTTCTAAAATCTTGAAATTTTTTTGAGTCAAAATTTGCAGCCAATTAAATTATCTTTAATTTGGTGTACAATTCAATAAATTTCGTTACTTAATTTACTCCTCAATACTATCCTGCATGTATAATTGACGTTATTTTCAAAATTTTCTGAATTATTTTCAAAAATTTTGAATTTTTTTTTAGACAAAATTTGTAGCCAATTAAATTATCTTTAATTTTATATACAATTTAATATATTTGGTACTTAATTTGGTTTTTTATTTACAAACTAAATATACATTTCGACATCTATATGATGTCATTATATTATTGCAGCTTGTATCGACATGAAATTGGATACAATTTAAAAAAAAAGAAAATATCTGAAAATCGAATCACCCGATATATCGGATTATCAGAAAAAGAAGCAATTTACTTAATTACTTTTCTATCGCAAAGCTTTCACAAGAAGCTTTAATTAAAAACTAATTAATACTGACTGATTTTTACATTCTTTATATTAATTAAAAATGTTTGAGTCGGAAAATATTGATTGACAAAGTTCACAATATTTATGGATACCTGAATTTCTCTGATATTACGTTTGAGAATGAGATATTACAGATAGCTTGCACGAGACAGGCGGTTATCCTTTGTAAATCATACATGCATATCGAAATCTAGGATTAATATTATGTTATACCGTGAAATAGCAATCCTCAGTAGTTCGGCTTATTCAAATTGCTTTGCATCTAATGAGGATTTGCATACTAGTTGATTTCTATGTAAAGTTAACTTTGAATAATAAGTTGTGTCTAAATATATGTTTGCAAAATTAATTAAAAATAAACAAAGCACACATTATAAATTCTGCAGGAAATAACTACGTAATTAATTTGCCGGGAATTAATTCAACGTCATAGATATAATGTTAAAGGTATTGTAATTTATAGGCTAGTAATAAATAAAATGTTATCTATAATTAATGAATTTAATCGTGTAATAAATAATGAAGCAATTTGTATGTTTATACAAAGAATATCGAATAAAATTGCAAAAAGTAAGAAAATTAATACCAATCAGTGAAAATTTGTTCATGCTTGGCAAAGTAATAAACATAAAGTCCATCTATCGTAGTTCGTAAATATTTAATTATTCCACATTATTAAAAATAAATGCAATTAAGCATAAAATTGTCTAGACGTCGTAACATTTGATAAACGTTGCAAAAAAATATGTGTGGGCAAATATAATGTGTTTGTTTTAAGCGCGCCTAAAAATTAATGAAAATTTTTACTTGCAAACACATTATTTGTGGAAATTTGTTGGAATAAAGTTTTTTATAAAAGTCTTTTTTTAAAATTACATTACTAATTGATTCTACTTACATCTTGTACATTCAGTAATATCGATTGGATTAAAAAACATAATTTTAAAATAATCATATTTTCTCTTCAATAGAAAATCTTTTTGTGTAAATAGTAGATATTTTATCTGACTACAAAATCGGTCAAATATTTATACTTTTGCAAAACGCTTTTATATATGATATTGTTTGCCAACCTTAAGACGTTTCGTTTATTTATATTTTCTTGTACTTTCCCTGAAGCATTGAAGCATTGAAAGATGGGAGAATTATTGATTGCATTTTAAACTGGTAGCAAGTTCCTGCGATAAGAATGAGTGCCGTTTCCTCTCCACCTCTGAATAACAGTTTACATTTAAATATTCCTTCAAACAGCGTAAAGCAAAATTGTTAGAAAAATACTGCCGCAAGATAAAAACTGATGTCTGTCTAAAGTGGAGGAAGCGTGCAATTTGAATATTTATCAGCAGCAGAGAATGTGCAAAACAGGCTGCAAAGAAAATAATAATAATAAAAAAAAGATGTTCAATGTAGTGCTGTTAAAAAAGTAATAATGTTTAGTAAATAAATAAACTTTTTATATATCTTATCACGAAAATATTTTCATGATAATATATATATATATATATATATATATATATATATATATATTTATAAAGCTGTTTTATTTATAAATATCACATAGTAAAGGCTACCACCATTCAATAATCTTTAGGTTTATACAGCGCTACGCAAAAGATCTTTGTTACTTTTTTTTAATCTGAGTTGATATTTCAATTTGTTAGGAATTATTAGAACTTTTTATTTCATTTTTAAAGCGTTTTGTAACACTTTGTACATTAATCGATAATGGAAAATCAAACTGAGAATAAAAAATAAGTTTTAAATCTCTTTTTGGTCCAAATATTATTATAAAGTAAATTTAATCTTACACATTTTTTACTTTAAAATAAATTCAATCATTATTCAGTTGGAGTTACCTTCCGAAACGTTTAATTAAAATCAATGTTAATGTATTCGAATTTTAATTTACCCTGCAGTCCGTTCCAAAAAAATAAAAATAAAAATAAAAAATTAACTAAATAATTTATTTGGATATATAATAGAAATTACAAACTTTAAATGAATCACTATTCCTTTGAAAAATGTTTACTGTAAATTTCAAGAAATGTTTGCAAAAAGTCGTGAAATGTACGAAAACTGTCAAAAAATATTGCAACAATTATCATCTACAGACAAAGATGTCTCAATTCTATGAACTTTTTTTTTTATATTAATCTGAATTATTTACAAATTTATCGCTGCTAAGTTATTATTAAAATTCAAACATATACTTGACACACTGATTTTTAAGATAAGATTGCAAAATATTGTGAAATGTTGCAAAAACTTAATAAATATTGATAAAAGTTTGTGAAATATTGCAAAATATAAATATTCCGAGATCATGTGCAACATCACAGATACATTTTTAAGATAAGTTTGCAAAATATTCTGAAATGTTACGAATACTTAATAAATTTGCAAATGTTACAAAAACTAAATAAGTTTAACTTAATAAATGTTGATAAAAGTTTGTGAAATATTGCGAAATGTAAAATATTCGGAGATAATGTGCAGCATCACAGATACATTTTTAAGAAAACTTTGCAAAATATTCTGAAATGTTGCAAAAACCAAATAAATGTTGATAAAAGTTTATGAAATATTGCGAAATGTAAAATATTGTGAGTTAATGTTCAGAATCACAGATACATATTTAAGAAAAGTTTACAAAATATTGTGAAATGTTGCAAAAACTTAATAAAAGTTTGTGAAATATTGCGAGATGTAAAATATTGGGAGATAATCTGCAGCATTACAGATAGATCGTTTAAATAAATTTGCAAAATAATCTGAAATGTTGCAAAAACTGAATAAATGTTGACAAAAGTTTGTGAAATATTGGGAGATAATGTGCAGCATCACAGATACATTTTTTAATAAATTTGCAAAATATTGTGAAATGTTGCAATAACTAAATAAATGTTGAAAAAGTTTGTGATATATTACAAATTTAAAATATTAGAAGATAATATGCAGCATCGTAGATACATTTTCATGATATGTTTGCAATTATTATGAAATGTTGCAAAAACTTAATAAATGTTGATAAAAGTTTGAGAAATATTCCAAAATGTAAAATATTGGTAGATGATGTGCAGCATCGCAGATACATTTTTAAGATACGTTTGCAAAAATATTGTGATATGTTGTAAAAACCAAATAAATGTTGATAAAAGTTTATGAAATATTGCAAAATGTAAAATATTGGAAGTTAATGTGCAACATCGCAGATACATTTTTAAGATAAGTTTGCAAAATATTGTGAAATGTTGCAAAAACTTAATAAATGATGATAAAAGTTTGTAACATATTGCAAAATGTAAAATATTGGGAGATCATGTGCAGCGTCACAGATATATTTTTAATATAAGTTTGCAAAATATTGTGAAAGGTTGCAAAAACTCATTAAATGTTGATAAAAGTTTGTGAAATATTGCGAAATGTAAAATATTGGTAAATAATGTGCAGCGTCACAGATACATTTTTAAAATAAATTTGCAAAATATTGTGAAATGTTGCAAAAACTAAATAAATGTTGATAAAAGTTTGTGAAATATTGCGAAATGTAAAATATTGGGAGATAATGTGCAGCGTCACAAATACAACTTTTAGATAAGTTTGCAAAATATTGTGAAATGTTGCAAAAAATTAATAAATGTTGATCAACGTTTGTGAAATATTGCAAAATGTAAAATATTGGGTGTTAATGTGCAGCATTACTGATACATTTTTAAGATAAGGTTGCAAAATATTGTGGAATGTTACGAATACTTAATAAATGATGACAAAAAAATGTGAAATATTGTAAAATGTAAAATATTGGGATATAATATGCAGCATCAAAGACAGATATTTTAAATAAATTTGCAAAATATTGTGAAATGATGCAAAAACTAAGTAAATGTTGATAAAAGTTTGTGAAATATTGCGAATTGTAAAATACTGAATAAATATTGATAAAAGTTTGTGAAATATTGGAAATGTAAAATATTGGGAGATAATGTGCAGCATCACAGATACATTTTTAAGATAAGTTTGCAATTATAATGAAGTGCTTCAAAAACTTAATAAATGTTAATAAAAGTTTGTGAAATATTGCAAAATGCAAAATATTGGAAGTTAGTGTGCAGCATCACAGATACATTTTTAAGATAATTTAGCAAAATATTGTCAAATGTTGCAAAAACTTAATAAATGTTGATAAAAGTTTGTGAAATATTGCGAAATTTAATATACTGGGTGATAATATGCAGCATCATAGATACATTTTTAAGATAATTTTGCAAAATATTTTGAAATGTTACAAATACTTAATAAATGGTGATAAAAAAATGTGAAATATTGTAAAATGTAAAATATTGGACGATAATGTGCAGCATCAAAGATACATATTTTAAATAAATTTGCAAAATATTGTGAAATGTTACAAAAACTTAATAAATGTTGAAAAAGTTTGTGAAGTACTGCAAAATGTAAAATATTTGGAGAAAATGTACAGCATCATAGATACATTTTTTTAATAAATTTGAAAATATTACAAAAACTATATAAATGTTGATAGAAGTTTGTGAAGTATTGCTACTGAAATTTACGCAAATAATTGAATTAGAAGAGCTGCAAACTCCATAATAAGTGTTAACTTCATTATATAAATATAAAAAATTGTAATTATATGTATGTTTACCAATATACTTGAAGGAAAATTTAGTTGAATGTCTAAGAAATTTAATAACTAAAGTTAGGTGTGGCGGTCAAAATGAATATTTATATTTATCATTTAAAGGATTGGACCAGAAGAATAAGCAAAGGAATGTAGTGATATTAATTAATAGTAATGAATCAGAGTTTTAATTAGTAAATAATTATGAGTAAATCTATTTTAATTAGATATTTTTAATTTTACTTTAATAAATAAGAAATATTAATTGACAATAAAATATTAACAAAATTATACATAAAGAAAGAAAAATATTACAAACATTTTTCATTTTAACGATTCCGACATTTAATCGATAAATTAAATGGAAAGACTTTAATCCACGCCATATTTCAAATTGATATAATTTTTTGAAGCTAAACGATCTGCGAGCCAAACAAAATCATTTCATATCAAAATCATTTTTGAAATAAACAATATAAAAAATTTCCACGTTGTGCAATGCGCGTTGTTCTTACATAAACCACTAGGCAGGCAGCGATAGTTGGCAGACTTTTACATCATTTCAACCTTTTCCTGGCATAATTCTCGCCGAATTAATAACACAATGACTTTATTTTTAACGCGACGGCTTTTCTAGTTTATTTGTGGCACGCGAAACTGAGAGAAGTCAGTTCGAACATTTTTTATGTAGCGGGCGTATGGGAGCGAGAAAAGCAGCCGCCGCGTACAATTTCGTTTATTATTGAAACTGGCGGATGTTTATTGCCGCCGCTTTAGCGCAATCAATAATAATAAATTGTTTGTTTGCTATTCAGCGGAATGTGCGCGAGAAATTGCGACGTTTACGGTTTTCTTATTGTTTTTGTGTGAATTTTATGCAGGATTATAAATTATAAATTAAACATTCAGTGGCGGTTAAGTATTGGTGGAGTGCTTTTAATCTAATACCGCAAGTTTGCAAAGGGATTGTTTTGTTAGGCCAATATTCATGGATAGAAAGGTAGTGAGCGGCGTTTCCAGGCTGGAGTCTATTGAGCTGAATAAATAGGTATTTACCATGCAGCAAAAGGGAAGCAATTTAATTATCTAACTAATTTACAATGCTCATTAACTAATGGCTGGCGTTAATTTACGTTATTTTAAAATTATACTCACACATTGTTTCTTTACTTTCATTAATATCTTTACATGTTTTCCTTCTAAATATTATATTAAACACGTTGAAATATAAGAATAAACTTTTATTTTATATTTTGTGTATTTTGTAGAACGCAGAAGATAAAAATGTTTATTTTTATTTTGTTTGTGTTTCTATAATTAAATTAAGCGAGTATCAGTTTTCTGATTTGTTTTATTATATTTTTATAATGCAGTATTTTGAAAAAGGCTTTTACTTTTTCAAAATACAGTTTGTTTATTAAATAATTAGCTCTTTTATATATTTATATAATTATTTTATATGTTTGGCTGCTATGTGGTATATTTGTTTGAAAGACAGTTTTTAGTTAAAAATTATTAACCTTATCTACAGTCTTGAAAAGGGTTAAACACGGCCGAAGGATCTCGAGTCTCGAGGAAACTATAAATTATATGTAAATTTATTGTCTTTCAAATTATTATTAATATTGATTTCTATATAAATTTAATCAGCTTTCTTAGATTAAAAATAACGATACAGTTGGTCAAATAAATTTTTTTAAATAACCAATCAAACAAATCAACTAAAAAAATATCAGAGTAAAGCAATCATCACCAATCGTATCCATTAAGTTTTTCATTTACTTTTTTTACTCCATAAATAAAAATTGAATAAATATATATATACAAAAGTGTGGAAAATGTTATTTATTTGAGTTTATCAAACAAAGTAGAAATTACAAAAATTATTATAAATAAATTATTGTTAATTATTTACATTTTATTCTAAATTTGTTTTAAATTTAAGAGCTTAAGATAAACATATTATCGAAACGTAAGCAAAGTAAAAGCCGTTTAAAAGTGATTGTGTAAACATATTCTATATTACGTTTAATAGAAAATAGAAAGATAAAATCAATTTCAATTAAAATATAAAATTAGATTTGGTAAATTCTCAATATAAACATATTCTGTATTATTTTTGCTTGTACAATCAAGTATTTTTTAATTATTTATTATCTTAATTATATTTTACTGTATTTTGAAAGACATGTAAAATAAAATGTTTACTATGCCTATAATGATAATCTAAACATTTTATAGCAAATGGTCAAAAAAACATAGAATAGAATTCAATAAAATTGTTTATTTAATGTTTTTAAGAACTTTACTGTATAATTCACAAGCTGAAAGGTCAAGAGCTATTTTTGTAATAATTTTACTGTATAATTTAAAGGGTGAGAGATCACGATCTTATTTATATTAATTGTACAGTATAACTCACAGGCCGAAAGTTCAAGATTATTATTTTAAATAATTTTAATGTATAATTCACAGGCTGAAAGATCAATATTGATATTTTTACAACTTTACTGTATAATTCACAAGCTGAAAGATCTGGATTGATTTTTTAAATAACTTTACTATATAATTCACAGGCTCAAAGATTAATACCGATTTTTTTAATAATTACTGTATAATTCACGAGCTAAAATATCAAGATTATTTTTTTAAATTACTTTACTGTATAACTCATAGGCAGGAAGAACAAAAATGCTATTTTTATAACTTTACTGTATAATTCATAGACTGAAAAATCAACATTGCTATTTTTAATAACTTTACTGTATAATTCATAGGCTGAAAGATCAAAATCGATTCTTTTAATAACTGTACTGTATATTTCACAGGCTGAGAGATTTAAATCAATTTTTTTAATAACTTTACTATATAATTCACAGGCCGAAAGATCAAGATTGAATCTTTAATAACGTTACTGTATAAATCACAGGCTGAAATATTAAGATTGAATTTTTTTAATAACTACTGTATAATTCACAGGCCAAAAGATCAAGATTAATTTTTTATAACTTTACTGTACAATTCACAAGCTGAAAGATCAAGAACGATTTCTTTAATAACTTTACAGGCTGAAAGATCAAGATCGATTTTTTAATAACTTTACTGTATTATTCAAAGGCTGAAAGATCAAGATCGATTTTTAATAACTTCAATTTATAATTTATAAGCTGTAAGATCAAGATCGATTTTTTATTAACTTTACTTAGATCGATTTTTAAAATAACGTTACTGTATAATTCACAGGCCTTAAGATCAAGATCGATTTTTTTAATAACTTTACTGTATAATTCACAGGCTGAAAAATCAAGATTGAATCTTTGATAACTTTACTGTCTAATTCACAGGCTGAAAGATCAAAATCGATTTTTTTAATAACTTTACTGTACAATTCATAGACTGAAAAATCAACATTGCTATTTTTAATAACTTTACTGTATAATTCATAGGCTGAAAGATCAAAATCGATTCTTTTAATAACTGTACTGTATATTTCACAGGCTGAAAGATTTAAATGAATTTTTTTAATAACTTTACTATATAATTCACAGGCTGAAAGATTAAGAAAAATTTCTTTAATAACTTTACTGTATAATTTACAGGCTGAAAGATCAAGATCGATTTTTTAAATAACTACTGTATAATTCACAAGCTGAAAGATCAAGAGTGATTTCTTTAATAACTTTACAGGCTGAAAGATCAAGTTAGATTTTTTTAATAATTTTACTGTATAAATTACAGGCTGAAAGATCAAGATCGATTTTTTAATATCTTTACTGTATTAGTCACAGGCTGAAAGATCAAGATCAATTTTTAATAACTTCAATTTATAATTTATAAGCTGTAAGATCAAGATCGATTTTTTATTAACTTTACTTAGATCGATTTTTAAAATAACGTTACTGTATAATTCATAGGCCGAAAGATCAAGATTTATTTTTTTAATAACTTTACTGTATAATTCACAGGCCGAAAGATCAAGATAGATTTTTTTAATAACTTTACTGTCTAATTCACATGCTGAAAGATCAAGATAGATTTTTTTTTAACTTTACTGTCTAATTTACATGCTGAAAGATCAAGACAGATTTTTTTAATAACTTTACTGTATAAATTACGGGCTGAAAGATTGAGATCGATTTTTTTAATAACGTTACTGTATAATTCACAGGCTGTAAGATCAAGATCGATTTTTTAATAACTTAACTGTATAATTAGTTAAC
>JARJEC010107721.1:0-10535 GCA_030264575.1 Tachinus sp. AB-2021
GCATAATCCACAAAAATATAATACAATACCAGCGATAGCTTGTAGCAACTTCAAATTTGAATTTTAAATTATTAATTTTAAATCTTTTTTAATCAACGTTTTGGGATCCCATTGGCAATTTGTGATCTAGTTACCTGTAAGGATATTTAGTATTCTGGATAAATTTCTGCTATCTTTATATTATTTATAGAGGTATAACAAATCACTCTAACCATGCTTATATTTTTATGTATTTATTGCATTTCAAGGTAATTAAATTTCAAAATAAATTATTTACACTAAACAGAACTACATGTTATTAAGTGTAACCTCAGTTTTCTTGATTCGTGTGTCATGCGGATTTGTCTATTTCTGGTTAATGTGAACCAATTTTATCCCAATGGCTTAAACTTAACAGAAGTTGAAATATACAGCTTCTTTATTAGCAAAACAACCATTGGTTAACACTATAATTCAAGTAAAAAAATTAATGTACAATTTAAAAAAAATGGTTTCGTTAATAGCACCAAAATCGGTTTAACGTCATTTGATTTTAGAAAAATGCCTTAAAAGATTCAAGTCCACTATTTTTTTGCAATTACATCGGTATTGTTAAACAAACCATAATCAAATTAATTTTTAGTACTTGATGTAAATTTATATTGAAATAATAGTTATTGATGATACATTACTGGATGCAATGAAGTCAAAGTGAATGTTACTAGATGTATGTTGAAATACTTTGTGCCAAGTATTAAAGCTCCGAGTTAAGTGAGACCTTTTATGGGCATGTATTGTTTTTTTTTTTTCAAAAATTGTAAATAATCGAAATTTTATCATTCTAATTGAACAATACTTTAATAACGCAAAAATCAAGTTTGTTATTTTGTTGACTTCATAGTTACAAACAAATAATTTAATAGATAAATCATAAAAGTGTCTTGTAAAGTCATTCCCGGGCTAGTCATTAAAATTCACTTTCCCCGCACATAAATAAGCAAGAAAAGGTCATAGAATTAACGATTTTGGGAAAACCTATTAGCTGTGTAGAAATGTTAATACTTTATGGTATATGATCAAACAGCTACAGCAAATTGTTGATAAATTGTCATTAAATTGTTTTATTTTTGGGAATTCAATTCATTATGTCATATTATGCTAAAACATGAAATTATGAAAAAACAAGAAAATGCATTTAAATTTTTTTTAAGTTTTCTCGTTGAAATCGCGTGTGATTTTACCTACAAATGGATTTATTTATTTGTTGGTTGGTTATTATTTTAAGTTCAATTCCCAATTTCCTCATATGCCAACTTACATTGGGTCAACTGTAAATGTTTCAAAAAATTGCTAAGCTAAAAATGTTACTGCAAAAGCAATATAAAGAAACGTAAAGTAAATAATTGTAAGGTTCTGTCAAAATTATTTGATCCTGCATTGCAAAAATTTTGCTTTTCGGTTCGTTTGAAAGTGTAGATATCCGATTAAACCCGCCATACACGATCCGGCGAACCTTATAGTTGCCTACGCAGACCAAAACACGAATTAATTTTTGTGTTTGGTTTGATATTTAAGTCGTAGTAAAATCTGGAAAGTTCATTGATAAATTTTACAAGACCTGTTTATTCCAACTGCAATTTTATAATTTTTATTACTTAAATTTTGAAAAAAGATTATGACTTTTTGTACCAAGAATTTAGTTTCAGTTCAATGTTTTTTTGGGTGGTTGTGGGGGTCGCAAAATATTTCAAAGTTAAAATGGAGGCGCAAAATAGAAAAGATTGAGAACTGCCTATATAGTAAAGGCAACGACTTTTTTTTAAATATTTTTCTTAAGTGTATTTATTTTAGCTTAAATTTATAGTTTTTAATTTTTTTTAAATTTATATTTAATGACTTTTACATTAAAAATAAAATAAAACAATTTACAGTAGTTTCGTTTTTACCACAAAAATATTTATTGAAAAATCAATATATTAACGACTTAAATTTCGACTTGTGAAGATTGTTAATTGTCGTTAATATATTGATTTTTCAATAAATATTTTTGTGGTAAAAACTTAGTAAATTGTTTTATTTTATTTTATAATGAAGTACCACGTAGTAGAGGTCGAAACCATCCTTATGACTTTTACATTGGTATTTTCAAAAAATTTAAATAACTATATCACATACACAAAATTGTTAACTGACCTTTTCATTTTCATTTTCCATTCCATTTTTATTCCAGTTTTCTTTCAATTCATAAAATTAATAAAACAGCCCCACTAATACCGTTAATACTAAATTCTAAATGTTAATTTGCCTTAGTTTCTCTAGATTTTGGATTATTTCACAACAATTGTTAATATTTTCGCACCTACTTAGAAAGCAATATTTTCTTTGGTTTGGTCATTTTTTCTAATTTTTATTTAATATTTAATTTAATCGCATCACAAATTATTCTAAAAAAATAATAATTTAACAAAAATTACAAATTTATAATTTAAGATTCGGATTGATTGTTGAGAATTCCATCACGAACAAAATATTGATTATCTTTCGCTTACATTATTGGCTTATTAAAATATTTACGTGTCTATCATCAAATCAAAAGCTTCAATCTTATGCCCATGTATATTGATAAAGTCGAGCATTCGCAAACACGTGATCAAATTACTCTTTCAACGATCCACATGGTCGTAAAACGCTAGCACTTTAGGTCGTTATAATATCAATAAAAACAAAATTGATTAAAAAATCACCAATCTACATTTTCATCGCAACCATATTAAGCTCCAATTATGGCTTCAAAACAAATTATGCATACAGTTAGAATTAATTACTAGAATCGATTAATTAATGGACAGCAAACAGAGTGTTAAATTACTTCTACATTGCAGCACGCGATACTATAATCACCATATATTAGGATTGCGTCGTTGATAAAGCATTAAAAATATTATAATTAATATAGAATCAATTTATTATTTAAAAACGGATTGTGGGGATTTTGCGGCAACCCGGCACCGCCGCCAGCGACATTAACATCAACCTCTACCATTCATTTAATGTTCCGCAACGTCAGCGCCTCTTTATGAAGAAGCGGGAGAGTGCCGGTGCAGAGGACAAGGACAGCTTGCACGAAATCGGTTATCAATACAATGTTTCACACAAACACACACGGCTATCGCAGCTGATTTATGGCAGGGTTGTCTTTTAACATAATTGTTATGCATCGGGTCGCGATAATAACATTCGTTTTTATCTGGTGCGCAACGTTTCACGGTGATATATTGCACGGTTCGCAGCCAATTTGTCTCGTTTTATTTTATTTCACTTTTTTAGTTACAAGACGCGGCAACATGTTGAACATGCGCACATGTTTGTAAACATTGCTCTTATACACCTTACGCCACCTATTCCCCATCAAATCAACTCAAGAGCGCAATCAAATTTATTGCGATTATTAAAAGAATGGTATTCATAACTGGTTTTATTATTATCAGTGGAAATAATTTATGACTCCCGTAATTATTTTACATGATTTAAGTTACTAAAAATTTTAATTTAACATTTAAAGTACGGGTTATAATATCATTATACGGATTACAGCCGTTATAAATTACACGCGTTGGATTAATAATGTTGGGTATTGATAAATGCCTCCGGGTATCTTATTAAGATCAATTTTCTTTCTTTTTTGTTTGTAATTTAATGTTTAAGATTTTAATCGTGATTTATTTCCATTTATAAATGAGATTGAGAAATCTTAAATGTATTTGCCGTAATTGGTGATGATATTTCACAATTTAATCTGCAATTTGTAATTCCATAACTTAATTGATGGAAAAAAATTATCTTTAAAAATATTTATTAATTTATTTTTTAATTACAAACTGAAGGCCAAAATACTGAAAACCAGGAAACCTGAGGCATAATTGTGAATTTAAAAAAGGTTGATTTCGACGATCAAATCTTTTAATGTGAAAGAATACTAATCATATCAAAGAAAAATTAAAATAAAATAAATTTTGTGTTGAATTGTTAAAATCAGAAAAGAGCGAGCTTAAGGCCAGTGCTTTCGCTATAAACATACTGAAAAATCACACTTTTCTTTCTGCTCTAAGCGCTTTATTATTCGCGGAATATTTTTGCAAAAAATCACACTTCTTCTGCAATATGTGGTCTTCAAGCCGTGCCTTACGTTTTCAAAATATTTATTACAAAGGCTTTAAAAAAGTTAATGAATTTGCAAACATTTTACTGCAAAGAAAAACTGTATAACATACTGATCTTTATCTAATTATCAATTTTTTTTTTATAAATATTATAATAACGGGGAATTGAATTAATTATTAATCATTTTTTTAAATATTTTTTTTAATTAATCAACACTTTGCTAAAGTAACTATAATTGTCTATTTCAAACCCGCAGACATTGACCAGTGCCCCGCGCAAACCATTAAAAATTCTGTCTCGCCACATAAATTTCTTAGTGGGGAGGAAGCTAGTAATTTCCTAATTTCTAAAAAGATTTAAACATTGATAACATTTATTTTCAACAAACACTTTTCTTTTTTTTTCAACTAATTGTCATTAAGTCATTACTATTATTTTAACAGTAATTTATTGTTAAACTGTTCTATTGTTATTTCAACCGACATTGTCGAAAATGTAAATTAAAAGTTGATGATGACATCGCCTTTTAATTTACATTTTCTACATTGTAGCGCTGGGGATGAGAGAAGTTTCTCTTGAAACGTTCTCCATATTATCGATATAGAATTATTAATCAATTAAATTATAACTGTCCAACAAATCCGTTTATTCACTTTTTCCTAATTGATAAAACTCTGTATCAATGCATTTTAATATTTTTTAATTCTTTGCAGAAGAAAACATTTCGACAAGATGCTGAGAAGTTATACATTAGGATGCAACTTACAAACCGCAGACGAATAGTACGGTGAAGTAGCAGCAGTTGTGGGAACTCTTGGCACGCCAGCAAAAACTTAAATTTGCTATTTTCTTCTATTTGTTCTTTTTCAGTTGTATTAAAATGTACATAGAACGATTGCTTAAACTAACATTTATTTAATTTAAAAGTTTTGATTGAAAACTGCAGTCATTTCATTTATGCTTTAATCAAATAATTAAATAGAAATTTCTCCTTTAAAATAACTAGAAATTAAAATCTTTAATGTAAAACCAAACGTTTCTATTTAAAATTTACAAACCTGAATTATTCATTATTTTTAAATTAATTTATATGAATACATATAGTAAAAGATAAAATTACGTTAACTTTATAAAAATTAATAATATAATTTTCTTATTGATGTAAATAGTTCTCGCTTTATTTCCCAATCAAATTTGCATACCCCAACCAACACTTTCTTTATTTAAAGATACATTCCAATAAATTATTTCCTAGCGGGGCGCAGTTATGAATGAAAATTTACATTTAAAATAAGGGAAGAAACCTAACTGGATTATAGGGTAGCCAGATTCGAGGGGGATAGATGTTTTATTGTATTCGGTTTCGTTATATTTTTTTCGTCTTCGTCTATGACATGGGTATATTCCGGTATTAAACAAATACATTCGTTGAGTAATCCAATCTATTTATGCTAGTAGATAAAAAAAAGTGTAGTAATGTGAAGCGAACGAGATGTAAAAGGGATTATCGCTCACATCCTTCGGTCGGTCAGTTAAGAGCAATTCAATAAGATTTATATATTACAGTTTCAAGTTAAAATAACTGAAAAAGTGAATAAAAAACTACTCAATTACATTTTTTATTTTGATTAATATATACACTTATAATATCGACCAATCAGAATCTGCATAATTAAAAAATTGACCAATAGAATTGATTTATAGTGATAAAACTGGCTATCAATAAATGGTAAAAAAATTGATAAAACCGCACCTTGCTTTTTTAAAAATAGGGTGCTGATTTCTTGACAAGAATTATTGATTTGTCGGTTAATAACTTTTTAATCGGGTATCAAATATATATATATATATATATATATATATATATATATATATAAATTAAATTTTTTAAATTATTGTCAATAAATAACAATTAAATAGATAAATGCCATGATATGTGTGTCCAGTGTCTAGTATTATAATATTTCTAATAAAATAGCTAAAAAAATGTCTTGCGCGCATTTTCTCTTTATCGTGTTAATTTTTTGTGACTCAAACATGTCTGTTTGTTTGGCAATTTGACTCTACAAGCCGCCACTAAAATAACTAGACCTGCGGTTTTGTCATTTCAATAGTAACAGTTTATCTCGGCAAGCCGAAAAAGTGACAGAAAACGAGAATTCAACGAATAGATACGAAATGTACGCAGAATAACTAAAAATAGCAGCGGCAATCTGTATCAATCCCCAGATACAAAAAAATGGGGAAATTAAGGACCATACTAGTGTTGCAAAGAGATCAAATAAAGCAGAAAAAAACAATTCAAACAGTGAGATAGATCAAAAGACAGAGAAGAAGAGAAAATAGTGGTAACGCTGAGGAAGGACTCAAAAAATGATAGAAAAAAAGCAATCAAGGATAGTAAAAAAATATGTTGAAAAAAATGCTAAAATCCATAGACAGGGATCCTGGGGAAAACCATACCAAATAAATAAATTAGGAAAAAAAAGTGGTATGCCTAAGAGGAGGATACAGTAAAAAAGTAATAATTAAGAAATTATTGGGAGGAATTATAGAAAAAGTAGCAGAAATAGCTGATAAAACAGAAGTAGCATTGCCAACAATGAAGGAAATATAAAAGATTATAAAAAAACTACCAGATCCGAAAAAATAACATAGATAGTGAAAGCAACGTTAGAAGGAAATGAGGTAGAATTAACTCAAATAATAAACAGATGTTTAAAGGGAGAGCTATTTCCATTTTGCTGGAAAAAAGCAAACCTAATGTTAATCGAGAAGAAGAAGGAAACAGGCAAAGCAGCAGCGTATAGACTGATATGTCCAATTAACACACTAGCAAAAATAATGAAAAATTTTTTTTAAAAGAATAGAAGGAGATAGAAGAAAAAGGAGAACAGAACAAGAAACAATATTGGTTTACGAAAGAAAAAGAAAAATAATGAAAAAAATTATTGTAAGAAAAATAGAACCGTAGATAGAAAAAAAGGAGGATAAAACAAGGAACAATATTCGAAGTAATTATAGAAGCAGCAAAGAATAGAGAACTAACAAAAATAAACATTAAAATAATTTTAATTAGAATTCACGATAGTTTAGTGACAAATAATAGTAAATTTCAGATGACCCGAGAAATATCTCACTAGTGCCTAAACTATGGAATCTAGTCTATAAAAAATAGGGTTGCCGGAAGGGCTAACAGTAACGGCATTTATGGATGGTGTGGCGCTAATAGGTAAAAATATAGACAAGTATTAATTGAAAGGTTGGCATTCGCAATGATAAATACACGAATGAGACAATAATGTGTTAAATCTGGCACCGCAGATAACTGAGGCGGCATAGCTATTAACAAAAACAACTAACTAAGGAGTTGTGAAAATAGTAATAAGACCAAATAAGAAACATTAGAAAACAATCAAATATCTCGGATTGGCCGTTAAAGTAAAGGGATGAAACAAACTTTATATGTTGTTTTGTAAACAAGAAGAAGAAAAAAATGAAGGAAAACAAGGGAGAACTAGAAGAAGACGCAACAAAACTCATAGCAACGGCGGCAAAAAGTAAATTACTGTATGCGACAGAAACAAGGGGAGATGCATTAAAGACAAAAAAGAATAGAACGGAAATAAGAAGAGATACAAGCGCTAGCTCGTTAAGCTGCAAAACATACACCTTGGTGTCAAAAGAGGCAGCAGAAGTAATCGCGGCTACACCTCCAGTAAAATTGATTAGCGGGAAATTTTGATGAGGGTTTGCTATAGAGTTCTTCTACAAGCCTTGAACCCCAAAAATTAACTAAAAATCCCTTGTACATTACGACACTAGTTTTTTATATCTTGGCTGTTGGTTGTAGAATTTTAATTTTCTTTGTTTTGAAAAATATGCTGCACAACTTTTTTTTCAACTTTTATGTGAAACATTTTACGGCGTTAGGTTAGGTTAGGTTAGGTTATTGTTTTAACTAAAAAAGTTCAACCATTAGCAGCCAAGATATAAAAAAAACACTTATCAGTGCACAAAGAAACATTATTTGAGGTTTGAAGGAGAACTTTTGATAAAATGTTGTAAATATAATGTATTTTTTGAGCCAGTTGCTGGCTTAGATCAAAAATAACTGTCCCATAATAAATTTTATTTTATAATAAGTATAATTTAGAGAAATTGTTTAAAAATTTGATAAAAATATAAAACAATATTTATTTGAAATTTTTTTCAAAACATTTGGACAATTTTTATTGCGTGCGAGTTGTTTACGGTCTATAGATAATTAATATAAAAATTAGTAATTTTAGCTCTAAAAAAGTTGATCAGTAAAAAGAAGTTGAGGATTTTCTGCAATTGTCTGTAGTAACTGTAGTCACATAAAAACTGTTGTGCGGAAATTCTCTTGGTACTACTGCTTGTATAACTTAAATGTGATTCTAAAAATGCTCCAATCTGTTTGGTGACTCACGTAATGTACCTTGTATTATCCAAACACTCTTTAATTTTTTCAATAAAACTGTTTCTTTTAAATTTGTTACCCCAAACATTTCAGTATCGCCAATAATCAGATCATATTTAATAACTACCATTTTTACAAAGAATTTGGTACAAATGCGTAAATATGCTATGATATATAAAAAATACATTCTCAATGAGTAATACATTATACTCATTGAGAATGTATTTTTTCAAAACGATTATTTGCCAATGAATAGCCATTGATCGTACTTCATATACAAAATGCATATCGCACATCATTGCATTTATGTAACTATTTGTGTTAATACCAATCTAATACGAGACTGACGTTAGCACTAATCTTAGTACAGTAATTGCGCACGCCGATTTATATGAGAAATTTTAAACTAACTCTGACACGTGAGTTTGTAAAATAAGTAAGCGTGTCAGTGAAAAATTATCCGAGTTTTATACTAACGCATGTTTTTCTACCCGCAACTTTCCAGCGTTTATTTAGTTGCACTTTTCCAAGAAATTAGAAAAAGTTCTATTATCTTGCTTTAGAATTGACTAAATCGACGCGCGCAATTATTGTACTAAATTTAGTGCTAACGTCAAGCTCTTGTCAGGTAATCCTAACTGGTATAAAAAGTGCATTAAACAAAAATTTTAAGCATTGCAAATGTTGCAGTGCCGTATGGGGCTGCAAGGCAAAACAATCAACTGGGCGCCTTCACTTTTTTTCCTGAGGTGGTTTGTCAAGCGTCCCTGCACTACGGTTCTAATGGTCCTATTGTGCAAGCGTCCCTGCACTACGGTTCTAATAGTCCTATTGTGCACTTCTGACATTTTACACATTTAGCAATTCTATCTCTTTTATGAAGTCCAGAAGTTTTTGTCAGGGCTTGTTAAAGTGAACTGTGCGTTGCATGTTGAATGCTCGCATTCACCATCTGCTGTGTGAATGCGAGCATTCCTTTTAAGTATTTTGTGTTGGTTCTGTTAGGAAAAAGCTTGTGTGATTTATCCCCTCAAAGTTTTTCCACAAGTTATGTTTGGAAGTTTGCGTTGGATTATTTTTTTCCGGTTTTGTGTGAAACCCTGAATGTGGGTTCTGGTTCAATAAATGTTCGAGCTGTTCCCTTTTTTTCTAGATGGTCAGCCTTAAGGTTCCCTTCTATGTCTTTGTCTTTACTTACTTTGTGGCTAGTGCTTCCGAGCTATCTTATGCAATCCAAGACCAGTTTGGATTTTATTACTGGCGATCGTATCGCTTGTAATGCTGCTTGGCTTTCGAGCATGATGGTAATCGGTCTGTTAGATTGAAGTCCCGACTCCATCATGTTCCTGGCACACTACTCAATAGCGGCCACCTCCGCATGGAAAACTGAGGCATATTTACCCAGGAATAGCGTAAATCGCTTCTCTCCGGTGTTTCCGTTCATATATTCCAGCTCTGGCGTGTTTTTTGTTTTTGGTCCCATCTGTGTACTAGATGTTTCCTTACATTGCACCCGGATAGTTTTCTTTTGACCACTCGTCTCGCGATGGTATCACTACATCAAAGGACCTTTGAATGCAATAACCTTTCATGTAGTCTAATCTCATCATTAGAGGTTTTTCTTCATGCAACATGTTTATAATTCTCTGTCTGTAAGTCCCAAGATTACAAACGTGTTCATTTATGTCTAGTCTATACGCTGTTTGCCTCGCGTCGGCCATTACGACTAGGTAAAGTGGCGATAGTAAGACGTGACTGCTGTTGTGGGAGTTCTCATCGCTGCCGTTATCAGCAAACATGATAAAAAAAGCACCCGTGTGGCCTTTGCAGTCACGTTTTTAAAATGACTGTGGACGGTAAATCTGGTGTCAAGGTTGACTCCCTGATATTATACTTCCTTTTGGAAGCGTAGTTCTTTACATTTTCAAGATTTTTATGTCTTCTGTGTTTC
>JARJEC010107733.1:0-16938 GCA_030264575.1 Tachinus sp. AB-2021
GTAAAATAAAATAAAATGTTTTAATAAATATGTAATAACTTATGGCAGTATTAATACATCTTGGTATAAAAGTTCTGCAAAACATTATTTTACATTTTTCATATATAAATATATACAGTTGTAAATTATTACAGAATGTTATATAATAAATATACATATTTTAATACATTCTTACAATTAATTCATTAATAACATATGTACATATATGTATGTATATGGTTATATGACCAGAAATACTCTTAAAACACAAAACAAAAATACATCCATTAAAAATATATTATGCTATTGTCAGATATTGGTGCTGTTATAATTGTAATTTATACTGTATTTTCAATTAAAAATGTGATACAGTTACTATAGCAATTTTATAATTTCATGATAAATATCTTGTAATATAAATAAATATTCAACATTTAGTGTAATTCGCAATTTTCTGTGAAAATGTAAAACACTTCTGAATTTATTAAAATATTACAATGTACTATCAAACATGATCAGTATTGTTTAAAATATCTTTATCTGTTTATAGTATAAAATTACTACACAATTAGCAAATTTAATATATTTAATATATAATAAAATTAAATTTTTAGACACAAAAATCACATACTTTAATGACACACTGCTGTTTAATATGTTTTTGTATTGTTTCTTTTATACAATCTCCTAAAATAGAATTTTAAGACAAAACTGAGAAATCTCAGTGAATTTAAATAAATGAAGAAAAATGATTGTGAACACAGCAAGTTGATATTTTCATTTATTTATATATATATATATATATATATATATATATATATATATATATATACATATTAAGAAGCTACGTAATTTGCTAAAGTTTTAATTTTATTACACCTTCACAACCAGTTTAATGGTTCACAACCAGTAAACAAATGGACAATATTACCAGTAATTTTATTTTTTGGGTTTTAACCAACTGGCCATCGAGCTTGAAGTCTTTCAGCTGTGTGTGTATTGTGTTAAAACTTATTACTCTGGAACAGTGTTTCCCAATTGGTATGCCTCAACTACGTACGAGGTGTGCCGCGGGATCTCTGTGATAGTTTATATTATATTACATTTGTAAATATAATTACTTTTTAATTTATTGTTTTTGTAAATATTATTTGTGTATGTGTGTTTGTAAATTTTATAGCGTTTTGGAACGAAGGAAATATAATTCTAAAGCCAATAATTTGTATTTTCCATAAATTCGAGTGTTCTGTACAAAATTTTCTAATCAAAAAGTGAGCCGCGTACAAAAAAGGTTAAGAAACACTGCTCTAGAAAGTTGATTCTGATAAATAGGACAAGATTAATTGTACCCTAATAGAAAATCATACAGGTACGTTGCTAAATTCTTGCAAACATTTGCAATTAGCTGTACTGCCCCGGAGGCCATAACAAAATTAATAAAATAAATAATTTATAAAATTACACAATAAAATACAAATACAATATATTAAAATTTTGTCTTTGTTTTATGATCATCATTTTTCGACAATTATCCAAATAACTTATTGGTTAAAGCTTTAATTATAGATTTGTATAAAAAATCATAGAAAACTTGTTAAACGGCAACTTATCCTTAAGTTGGTGAAAAATTCAAAAATTGACTAGTGTTCAGTTTATAATGAAATTCCTAATTCCAAAATTATATAGAATAATTAGATTTTGTTGACATTTAATTTAGTCAAATTAGTATTGATACATAAATTGTAAAATAATTTATTGCCTTAGGCACAATTATTGCCACAGCTTTTTAGGCATATTTATGAAATTATAAAACTTTTATAATAAATAGAATTTTAAGAAACACTTTCAGTTCCTATATTACTATTTTGTGTCAAATTAGAATCAAGACTATTACAGTCTGAATCGTTAGAATGAGGACTTGAATAATTTGCAGCTTCTTGTAACCGCATTAACATATTTAGCAATGGATCTCCATCTGACTCAGCTTGGGCAGTTGGCCCACTCTCCAAACCAACATCTTTAGCAGGTATATTTGTAAGGCCTTGTGGAGGAGCACCAGGCCAAGGATATGTATCAAGAATAAATTGGCTCGGATCAGTCCATGTAGCTCGTCGTCCATATAGCTGTAGACCTTCTCGAGCAGCTTCACGTAAATATGGAGCCAGTGAATAATTCCAGACATCTGCAAACCAAGCTCTGGCTGCATCCAGTTCTAATGGACAACCTGAAAATAGTTTGATTAAACTTTATACATATACATTTTACTATAATAAAATAAAAATAGTCTTAAAAATATAACTCCGTAGAAATAATGCAATAAAATCTATAATAAAATAAGAGTTGTGTGTGCACTTTATTATTGTATACCTCTCAAAGTCTTATCAGCACTTATCACTAGTATTTTCATTTTATAGTCAAAATGATTCAAATAAATGATTAAAATATATTTCAAAAATATTGATAGTAATATTTAATAAATTACTTAAGAAAAGCCTTGGTCCAATTGCCACATCCCCAGAACTATGTGTTTCTAGAAATGCATTTAAATGTTGCCAGACTCTGGGAAGCCAACCCAAAATCGCAGCTAGCTCAGGCTGAGGACCTTGTTCCAATTCCAAGCTGGCCAATCGTCTTCTCAGAACTCTACCAAGTAGTCCTCTTGCAGGCTCCATATGGGGAGCCACAAGTACCCATCGAAATCCATGCTGTAATTGCAAACTTGTTGCCGAACATGCAGATTGAGCCATAGTACCTAAATATAAAAATAACTTATATAATATATGTTTTAATTTAAAGAAATATATAAAAGAATATTTAGTAATTACAGATTATTTTTCTTGTTTAAAAACTTACCCAATAAACAAGGTAAATTTCTAGGCAGAGAACCAAGGGCATCTGCTAGTGGACCTGCTTTGTGCAAATTATCTAATACTACCACACAAGGTAATACACTATTATCACCAGCAGCCGCCTGATCACTTAAATGTGCTAAATATTGCCTCAATTCTTTACCTGATTTATTATCCACACTAAAATATTTAGAATTATTTTGTTAGTTGTTTTCCTCATACAATGAATTAATATGTATATTTACTTAAATGTAGCAACTGCTTCTATTGGATCACGACCTGAGCTCTGAGCATGAAATTCTGCTAGTCGTGTTGCAAGGTGACTTTTTCCGGTGCCCGGAGCCCCACACAAAACTAATCGACGATGTTCGGAAAGCAGTGAAACTAATCTTTGAGCAACTCCTTTTGGTATTAGAGCTTCAAATGCAAGTGCAGCAACAGGTTGTAACACAACGTGTAATGTACTAACTCTTCCAATGACATATCCAACAGGTAATAAGTCAGGTGGCATTGAATCACTAGCACGTTCGGCTTCACCCAATTTGTATAGCGCAACCGAATCACTTCCTTTAATTAATTTGAAAGAATTAGCATTTATATATATATATCAGTTTAACAACAAGAATAATAAAAAATTATCAAATTTTTTTATCAATGAATATTTTAATTTATAAAGTGCTAAAATATTAATTTATTTTTAGCCCAAAAAAATTGCATTTCTAATGAAACTATTTAATAAATATTTATTGTTTATGTTTATACCAAATGGCTATCAGCTTTTATATTTCATTTAAAAAAATAAATTATTTTTATTATAATAAAAAAATCGTTGTGTGTCTTTGTAAGCACACTATTGAAGTAAAACTTCTAAAAGCTATGGTAGAAATTAAAACTCATCAAATATTTAAATATGTCCATTATTTTGAACAATCCTGTATATAATATACCGGGTGTTAACTATTGCTAACTTTGTTAATATTGCAGTTACAAAATCAGTTGAATTAGCAAAGTAATAGTATATTATTGCATATTTATTTGCAAAAAATAGCATCTTTTGAATGCTTATGTATGTAAACATATTTTGAAAATAAAAAGAATCTTGAATATAAAATTGCTATTGCATTACAATCTTAAACTTATAAATAAACAAGTAATATGTACTCTAGCTTTATATATAAGTATTTGTGCAAAATTGAATAATAATTAATAATTAATAACAGTTAAAAAAATAGTAACGTAACAATTGTTTTGTGAAAATTCTTTCATGACCTGCGCCACTGGTTAAAAAGTGAGCTTTTATTCCATAATATGCTATCCTTAAATTTGTTGGCTCACTCATTCAAACGTAGTCATAGTGCAAGAACTCATAACATTTTTAAATATGTCCATTATTTTGAATAATGCTGTGTAGTGTATACAATATATAATATCGGAAATTGTTTTGCTAGAAGTTTCTCAAATATAATAATTAATGACAAAACTCACCCAGTCCCAATCCCCCTCCTGGATCAAGTCTAGCTACATGTTGTTTAAATGCTCTTCGCACAGCGTTATCTAACTGCGCCCACGAAGTAGCTGCACCAACATTTGTATGTGCTATGGCGATTTCTGTTGTCCCATTATTACTATCTTCATCAATTTCGTAATGTTCATTGTAATATTTCTGAAAGCTCTGTGGTTGCCCCAAATACACAGAAATTGTAATCCTTTTTCCGTCAGGTTCTATTTCATTCGAGGGCTCTTCAGTTGGCACCAGATCATTTAATGGATCCATGCTGTTACTGTTACTTATTTCTTGAGAAATATTACCACCACTACCACTAACCATCCTTTGGAGTCGTTCATTATTTTGCTTAAGACTTAACATTTCACTCTGAAAGTATTTTAAAATATATTATAATAAATACTTAGAGAAGAGATTTAAGCGGCTCATAGGACTATGTGAAACAAAATTTGATTTATATCTTATCTAATGTATACGTTTCGAACATTACTCATTGTCCTTCTTCAGTACAAAGATAAACTTAATTAATTGAAACAAAAACATATAATTTAAAAAACCAAACATACTGGGTAAGTGAAGAAGCTATTATATATACATAACCATGTGTTGCAGTTTTATGAATTTATTTATTGTGATAATTGCTTTTTCGCTTACCGAGTATGTTAGGTTTTCTACATTATATGTATTTGTTTCTTAAGTTTATCTTTGTACTAAAGAAGGACAATGAGTAATGTCCGAAACGTATACACTAGATAAGATATAAATCAAATTTTGTTTCACATAGTCTTGTGAGCCGTGTAAAAAATCCATCTTCTCTATCTATTGAAGGACGTTGATTAATTCCCGTTGTAATAATAAATAGTATTACATAATTTTAAATAACAAATACTTACTCTCATTTTCATTACGGTATCTTTCAAACTTTCTAATTGGTGGGCCGAACTAAGTGCCTCCAAACGGATATCAGTCAACACCAAATCTTTTTCTCTTAACTGCTTTTGTAGCTCTGCTACTTCTAGGCCAGTATCAGTATGGGCAGGGGGTGGCGGACTTGATTGTAAATCATTTTCTCCATCAATTTGACATTGTACTTTGGTCACTTTAGCATTTCTTGAGAAAGCCTTAGTGAACGAACTTCGTAGCTATCAACAAAATATATTACATATCAAATTTGAGCACTAATAAATGTTTTAAAATAATTTATCTTGCTATCAGTATTGATTTATGGATTATCAAGAATGGTTTTTTAGTTTTTTTTTAATGAAACACAATTTTAGGTCAGTCAAAAATTACCTTATATTTACAAAATTCAGTAGGAAACAAAATTGTTGAGCGATTACAATAAGGTTTTCCTTCTCCAAGTCCCAAATTGCAAACATCTACCCAAATTTAGTTGTGTGTTATGAGATAAAAGTGGCTTTTATAACTCGGCTGTATTTGGATTGGATTTTATTATTTATATATTTTTAATTAAGTATTTAATGGTCGGGAAAATATTATTATATTATATATTTAACAATTAAACTAAAACTTTTTTCATAACTTTCCAAGAAAAATTTGCTACAAGCTAAAAAGCGATATTATGTACAGGTTGAAGTTTACAATATTTTTGATCTATTCTAAAATAGTAGTAATAATAGAAAAGTCTTTAAACAAAAGATGTAGGGCTTACGATTCCCTCCCTACAAGTTTTAAATAAAAAATAAAAATAAATTTTTCAAGTTGCAGACACCACTAAGCAGAGAAGGCGTCAAAGTCAACACCGTTTTGCAATGGAACGTTCAGATTTATAGGACAAACACGCCCGGGCGCGTATTATTCTTCTAAATGTATTCATAAATGTAAGAGTTATGTTGGCAATAGTTTGGCAGTAACTGCAGCAACATAAACAAACACAATAAAATACTAGCAAGTAAAGGTTTTTAACCACTCAAATGATAACTGCGCTCGCCTACGGCTGCAAACTCCATTTTCGTGGATAAAAACCTCTTACCTTAGTTCTTCTTGTTTACTATATTTTGTGTTTATCTTTTTCGTCCTTCATTAAGAAGTGTATTATTTAAGCAAATATTTTGAAAATGGGGTTGACTTTCTTGCTCTCAGTGAGTGGTGAGTAGTTTTTACATCACAAAATTAGAAAATATTAAAAACACCTCACACCTCAACAATTTTTCACATACGAGGACTTAATTTCAAAGTTGAAATTTTAATGTATGAAATCTTCAAGAACTTGTAATTGAAAGAAATAGTAAAAAGTGTCACTTCTTTTATTAGACTTTTATTATTTATTAAATTCTAATATTTATCCATAATTTTTGTGTTTTTGTTGCAAGGTGTTTGTTAGGAGAAGTAAATTTTAATGATATTTTGTGAACACTCCCATAAAATGGACACACATAAAGAGTTGGCACTGAGAGTAACTCTCAAGAGCGGTAATTTAATAATATACTATATTACTTAACATTTTTCACAATTTTATAGTCGAGAAGTAATAAGAAAAAATAAAAAAGCAAAAACAGTCAGTAATGTTACAATTATAATGTAAAAAAAATCTTACCCATCCCTTCTTTTTTTTCTTATCTTGTTTATCAAGGCTACAAGCTGATGATAAACTGGAAACACTATCTGAAGATGGCTGTCTTGCAAGGCCGCTACCAATACCTGCTTGTATAGTTTGAGTACGCAATGATTCCATAGCAGCTCTCAATTCAGCTAGTTCAGAGTCCTAAAATGTTAATAAAACAATATAAATTTTAAGACGCTTATTTATTATTTGCAGCAACATTTATATTAACAAAATGAAAATCTGAAAATAAATGTTCTATTTCGGCTATTAGACTAACATATTTACAAATCAAAAATAAAGATTTTCATTGTTGACTGATTTAGGAGTCATTTTATTTCTAATAGTCAGTGACCGACTGAAATTGTTTCGTAAAAAACTATTGTTTATGTAAAAAAATGATTCTGGAAAAGATTATTAAAGGGCATTATTTGCAAAACTTGACAACCGATCAAAAATATTATTTTTATTGTTTATATAAATATGTTTTAAAAGGAATATTTTTCAATCTTATACTGTTTTCATTCTATTTTTTGTTTAGACTTAAGTTGTAGTTTTATGTTTTACTTTCTAAATAATTTTATATATTCGACTCTAAAAATAAGGTGATTTCAAATTCAAAAGACTTCAATTTAAGTCTTTATAATAATATTAATAATTATTTAACGTACTCAAATAAGCTGTTACTAAACTAGAAAAAAGAAACACTATATACTCTCTACTGTTTTTGTCAATGCCAATTTAACTAACTTTTAACTTAACTATACAGGATGTCCGGAAAGTCCCGTCTGAGTTAAATTAAATATCTCGAGAACAGCATGTCCGATTAAAATGAAACAAAATGCATTCTTTAAATTGTAAAAAAATGCATTAAAACCAATTACATTTTTCTAGATTTACATTTATCGAAATGTGTGTCCTGTTTCATCAAAATACGCCCCTCCCCACCAGTAATCGGGGATGGGAATAAATAAAAATAATTTCAATAAAAACTTAATGTCTACAACACCCTTTATAAAGTCAGTCCATTCCCAGTGCAATAGAGTAAATACAATATGTATAATGAAAATCGAAATTTTAATAAACATAATGTTACACAAATATTAAAAAAAAATGGACAATTTTTGCAAACTAACTTATTTTAAGATTTCAACAAAACTTATTACATTGAAAAGCTGTAATTATACTCATGTTAATACCGAAAACGAAATTTAATTATCTTTATCAACACTTGAGAAAAGCTAACTTTTTATGGAGAATCTAAATCAATACAAAAAAATGGGGGAAGTATTTCCATTTAAATTTTCAAAACCACCCGTTGCCACACCCTGGGGCTGGGGTTGGAGGATTTAATGTCTTGTTATATTAAGAACTTTAAGCGTGCAAATTTTTTTGTTTTAATCCGTCATGTTGTTCTCAAAATATTTTACCCAGATGGGATTTTCTGCACACACTTTGGGGGCAATTGAAGGGGGCAACTTTGCAATATTAAATACAAACCCCATTTTTATTGCAGATTTTGATTCTACGTGGAAAAATAAGTAACTTTTGCATTAAACACGTTTCTCGTTGCGTGATAGTTGACACTACAACAGGAACGTACGGTAGTGTTTTCGATTTTCATGACTGTTTGCGGAGTCAGACTTGCTGCTTTAAGAATGCACAATTTTACGAGTATGCACTTCTAGCTCACAAATAATGTTTTTTATAAGTAACTCGAAGAATACCTAAAAAGCTGGATTACTGAAGTTTCGGAGTTTGTAAAAAATAAAATCCGTAAACAGTGTGAGTCGCGCGAACGTCATAAAAGGTTAATAATTGAAAGAAGAAATGCAAAGAAAGAATTAAATAAAAAAGTAGAATAACAGAATAAGATTGAAAAAATTTCCTTTAAAAATCATATTTTATAATCAATTGTCAAGTAAAAATAATGTATTCAAAGTCTTTTCAAGAAGTATTTTTTAAGTAAACAATAGTTTCGGTCAATTCAAAATTTTGGTCTCTTTTTAGCCAAAACCGAAACTGTGAACGAAACCAGCAAAAAGTCGAAAAAGCCAAAACCGTATCCAAAACCGAAACTTTCGGTCGGTCACTAATTATTTGATTATTTAGAAGTGAGAAGCAGAAACTGATAACCGTCTGTCCGCCAGTATTATTAACTAATAATCTTTATATTCCATTTATGATTCTTACATTTTATGATGATTGTCATATGACAAGCGCTTATGCACGTATTTAAAATAAATGGAAATCAGAAATAATAACCCAAATGCTGTGAAAACGCTAAAGCAAAAACCTTTTTGATTCGTCGTCATTAACGTTTTATTGATAACATTAATCTGTTATCAGCAAAACATCGAAATAATATAACTTACAAATGCAAAATATGAAGATAAAAAATTCAAAATTCAAAACCCCTATTTTATTATTACAAATTTGGATTTTACGGAAAAAGATACATGATTTTTTTATTCAAATTTTTTCTCGTTGCGTAACAGATAGCACTGTAATCAACAAAAAACAAAATTGAAAACGGTATGTAAGCCTTGGTTACAGTGCCAACGCAACGAGAAAAAAAGTTGAAAGACAATTCTTATTTCGATATTGGGATTCTACGTAAAAAATACCTAACTTTTGTATTCAACATTTTTCTCGTTGCGTGAATGTGTACTGTAACAAAGGCTTACCGTAGCGTTTTAATTTTTTTTTGTCAATTGCAGCGCTATCTGTCATACAAAGAGAAAAAAGTTAAATATAAAAGTCACGTATTCTTCCATAGAATCCAAATCTGCAATAAAAAATAGGGGTTCCTATTTAAGACTTCAAAGTTGGCCCCCTACCACCTGTTGGAGGTGGGGGTTGGAGTAGAGGGTCCAATATAGTATCATTAGATAGTTTTTTTTTTAAACCTTTAAAGATGTAATTTTTGTTTTTGCGATTTGATGTGTATTTCTCGAGATATTTGAACGTTCCAGTAATTTTGACTAATACTGTATACATAATACAACCTATGCTTGGGAGTCACTCATTTTCCGATTTTCATGTTTTTCAAATCGGACTAAAAAATATGTTTCTGTAAATTAAAAAAAAAACAATTTTGTAAGTAAAACCAACGAAAAAACAAAATACCCTAAAAAATTACCAAATCGTTCAAAATAACTGCAAATTAAACATCAACGTAAAAACAAAAAAAAATAGTAAAAAAAAGACAAAAAAGTGCAGTAGTTTTGGAAAGGCTGATACTTTCAGATCAAACTGTATTTTGGCCATAGAAAATCACTGTAGAGTCAGCACGACAGGTATCGAAACACCTGGCAGTGGCGTGCTTGGAAAGGTGTAATTTTAATTAATATCCGACAAATGGTTTGAAACGTCACACGTTCCGACTATTAAGCTGTTTGACTGCTTGATTAGGATTTTCTAATATATTGATTATCGGCCGACAAATTTTCAGCTTTCCCAAATCAATTTTTGAATTTTAAAATTACTCCTTTCCAAATACGCCACTGCCAAGTGTTTCAATATCTGGCTGACCCTACATTGGCATTCTATAGCCAAAATACAGACCGATTCGAAAGAATCTGCCTTTCCAAAACTCTTGCACTTTTTTGTCACCAGCTGCCCGAGTAAATGGAAATCTAAAATTGTTTGCGAAATTGTTGTAGCCATTTTATCCGCACAAAAAATCCGCAATTCCGCCGTAGCATGAACGCATGATCTAATGCATTACCTAAAAAAATTATTTGTCAAATTAAGATGAATGTAAACCAGTAAACGGATTATAAATAAGCCTAATGTCATAATTACCTTCTTTTCGGCAGTAGAAGTTAGATGCTGCAATCTCTGTGTCATTGAAGACAGGCTCTGTTCAAAAGCAGATACTACATGAGCCTGCAATCAAAAATAAGCAATTAATATTTATCTTTTGATCAATTTTGTTTATGTATCTGCGAATGCATCAACATTTAATCTGGAACAATGTTTAAGGGTAAGTACCATGTTCATCAAAATTGACAAAAGCAATATAAAAGATGCATCAAAATTTGTGATGCCGTCAAAACCTGATCAACATCTGGCATCCAGTCAATATTAGAAATATTCAGTTTCAGTCGAATCGAAAAGTATAATAAAAATGTAAAAACAAAAATCTAAATTAATTAATAAAATATATAAACAAATATAATAAAATTAAAGAATACATATAATAAAAATGTTAAAATTCTAATATTTAAAACAATATTAACTATTAATCAATAATGCTTAAATTAAAATTATAATAATAGTCTGTGGTTATACACCTGTTATTGCAGAAAGAATATAAATTAAAGATTCCAGAAATCCATCTGGAATACTACAGGCAACCACAACCACAACGCCAAACTGGAAATTAGTTCTTAAAAGATTGAGTAAAAAGAAACAAAATATAATTTAATCTAAATGTCTAATAAATCCACAGAGCAAATAAAGCAAATATTCAGTCAGTTTTAACGACAACTTCTTTATATTAGAAACTTTTTGAATAGCAGCATTTTTACTCTGACTGGGAGGATATTAAATGGTTTTGGTCCATAATAATTCATTAGAGTCATCAATATTAAGTATTTAAGTATTATATGTTACAATACAAAAAAAAGTATCTGATACTAGTAAATACTATGTAACAAGTTGTTTTTTCTTTTTCTGATAATAACGTACTTACTTTTAACATTGATATGCAATGTTTTCCACAAAGCCAAAAAATAGATGTGCTATTATAATTTCTTGGATAAGCAAAGTTATTTCACTTAATAAACGATCGAATGCGCATGTTCAAGTACTACTTATTATACGTGTATACAGAAATGCCGGAGTAAAACCTCGTTTATGTTATACCGGAATTGCGGAATTAAGTTGTTCATTAAAAAAGATTTTAAAATTTATTATCTAATAAACAAAAATAACCTAAAAATTAATAAACCGTTCGAAATAATCGCCAATAAAACACCAACATTAAATTACTAATTAAAAAAAAAACGTCCGGATAAAATCATTGCAATATGAACTGGAAATCTAGATTTATTGCGGATTAACGGCGGCCATTTTATCCGCACAAAAAATTCCGCAATTCCGTCGTAGTCTGAACGAAGTTTTAAATTCCTAATATAAAATTGCGCGAGCAATAAGTGTACTAAAGATAATACTAAAATCAGCATCATGTTAGGCGGCTCTAAGCGCATTTCAACATCTTCTATCTCCAGTTACTCCATGACTTCTATGATCCATTAGTTATGAGACATATTGTATAAAGCTAGACTGTTGAACGTGACAAAATTAAAATTACATCATGTTATTAATTTCATTTTCATAGCGAAAATGAGTTGATACTTTGATATATAATTCCATTTTGTTAAACTTTTATTCTTAAATTAAGCTAACTTATGTTTTAATCTAAATCAACTCGTTAATACCAATACAAAAAATGTGATATTATTGCACGTTACTTCAGCGATTTGATATTATACATTACATTCTAGGTATTTCATAATAGCTATTTTTAGCACAAATGAGCAGAATGAGTCATTTAATCACGAGCCTGGAAGTTTGGCGAGCGAGACAAAGATGAGATCCTCAACCAAACGAGTGATTACATGACTTTCTTCACATGTGCTTGATTTTTTCCATTTTTCATTTTCCCATTGGACTGTATTGTGTTGCCCACAATCATAACTTGTATTTGTGGGAAGTTCAGCATGTATTTTTCCAGAATAGTCCATGCTTCGGACCGCAAACCGTGTTTTCAATGCACAAATACGGTCAAAACCGTATAATTGGCCACTGTGTATGCAATGTGTACACATTTTTCACATGTGATTTGAATACGTATTTTAACACTCATTTGCTCATTTAAAATATATTATTGTGAAACGGTGGTACATTTATTAAAATTGATTGTTCTTTGTGATTTTGCATATATTATGTTGGTTTTAATTTAGTTTAAAAATATATTTTATATGCTTTATTGTTAATTAATTTATTTTACCAGATCGGTTTCGCCTTTTCTGGCATCTTCAGTGGAATTATTGTGGATTTGTATATGCTAGGGTATGTTTGCGTATGTGTAAATTGATTAAACGCGACCCTTCAATTTACAAACACATAACTACATAAAATAGCAACAATAATTCTACTAAATGCCACAAATGGCAAAACCGATTTGGTAAAATACCTAAACGAATTAAAAACAGTATAAAAAAATTTAATTTAAATCAAAACATAAATTAACTGTACGTTTATAATGTTATTTTTTACTTAAAAACAAAAGATTAACAACAGAACCGAATATGTGGAAAAACGACGGACGGACGCTTATAATTTAAGTATAATTTGCAGGTAGGGGTACAAAAAATGAGCGACTAAAAACCGCGATAAATTCTTATTATTATCATATAAAAAATAATTAACAAACTAAAATATTTTGAATCAGAGATAATAAAAGATTATTTATAAATGAGTTTGACAATATTTGGCCTAGTTGCATATCAAGAATGCACAGTATATGTTTAAAACTGCTCTCGTCTTTAAAATTGTACGCTCATTGACCTTTTAGATTGTAATTTAAATTCATACCAATTAGTTAGTGGCTTGATGGACCTTAAGTGCCTTCAAGTGCATTTTAAGTGAGACATTTAAAAGCGTGTGCTACTAGACATGCATTATATATATATATTTTTTTTAAATTTTTTTAAACTGATCAAACATCGTTACTTTACAAGTGTGGGTAGTAAGTTATTTTTGTTGTCATAGATTTAAAATATAAATTACTGCTTATTTATCTGTGATATCTATTTATAATAATTTGTTGTAATTAATCATTTTTTCCGTATTTTTATAAATTTTATAATACTACAACTTGCAGCGTATTTAATAATTAATTTTAATTGATTTAATAATATTTTACAATACTAGCCAGGTAAATGGGTTTTTACTGGCGATACGATTAACTGACTGGCGAACCGACAAGCCTGTCACCTCGTTGAGCCAGTTATACTGAGTACCTATTATGTTTACTGGTTGCGAACCAGTAAAGTGTTAAATTAATTTAACACCGTTGCAACAAAATAACACCTAGTAACGTGTAAACACAAACAATAAATGGCGTGAGTAATACAGGGTGTTTCCTAACTGGAAGAGAAAAATAAAACTTTAGGTACATTTTTTAATTTCAAACTGAAAATCTCAATAACGTAGTTGTCTATCTCGCTTCGCTTCCGAGATAATAAAAAATACACATTATTTAAAAAAAAAAATTTAACAAAATTTAAGTAAAAAAAAACCAATGGTAACAACAAACAAAACAACATTACTTTAATACGTTCTCAAAATGGCCACCATGAGCATTGATGCAAGCTTGACAACGCACTAAAAAGAATGATAAAATGCTTAAAAATCTATGGTTTGAATGTGCAATGCAGCAATCGCTGTTCTTGTAGCTGCTCTACGTTGTTTATTGGCTCCGCATAAACCAATTGTTCCATGTGTCCACACACATAAAAGTTAAATAGATTTAGATCAGGAGATCTTGTAGCCAAGTTCACTGAGCTAGAGGTAGAGGATACCAATCCACCTATTATTAAATTAATAGTTATTCCACTGAACTACATGGGGCGCTGCTCCGTAAGGCAAGAGGCACATTGTTACCCATCAAATTTTCAGATTTTCGAGAAATTTTATGTATGAACCAGTACTTAAACGAGGTGGTAATATTTAAATTGGCAGTAGTTGCACATTAGAAACTGCACACAATGTGTCTTTGTTGGTAAGTTCGTGGATTAACTGAATGCAGATTTCCTAATGACCACTATGTATATTGTTAATGTCATCACCTCCACTGCGGCGACTATCAATTCAAAATTAACGGAGCCATCTATATGCGTACGAAATACGTCACTAGAAGGTTGACTTTGGTCGGGCAATCTTAATTGATATTCGTGCATTGCAGCTAAGGCATTTCCATTACAAAATCCGTAAACAAAAATGACAACTACGCACACTTAAAGTAATGTTGTTTTGCTTGTTGTTACCATTGTCACAAATGCTATTTATGTGTAAACATTTTTGCTACCGCTCTGCGGGCGGAGTTTATTTGAGAATTGAACGTCAAGCAATGACGTCAGCGTCAGTGTAAGGTATGACGTTACATAGAAATATACACATTTATGTGATGTCAGTGTGCATACGACACTATTGCATCTACGTGAGTGAGTGAGTGTCTGCGTGAATATTAACACATTCTTCGTCAGTACAGCGGCACTCAGTTATCCGATTTTTTTTAGTTAAATTTCTGCCGAATAGAAAGTTTTCTAATATGTATTCTTCGATTATCTCAGAAACGAAGCAAGATGTACACAAAATTTCAATTTTCGTCAAGTAGGAAACACCCTGTATAATATATAAAATATTTTATTTTGATTCTACGTGGGAAAATACGTAACTTTTGTATTGAAGATTTTTCTCGTTGCGTGATAGTTGGCACTGTAACCAAGCCGTACTGTACTGTTTTCAACTTTGTTTTTGGTCGATTATAGCACTTTCTACCACGCAAAAAAGTGTTACATACAAAAGTCATATATTTATTTCTGTAGAATTAAAATCTGTAATAAAAAATGGGGTTTCCCATTTAAGTTACCTCCCTCCCTCATCCACTGCGGAGTTGGGGCAAAGAAAATTTCAAATTTACATAGATTTGATGTACCCCATTGAATCAAGTTTTTTTTAAATGAAATATACAATGAAATAAACAAAACAAGTTTATTATGCTCATATATTTATTATACCATTACTAGTTTAAACCTAATAGGTCAATTGATGGAGATACGACAGGAGATATACCACTTTAAAAGCCTGCTTTACCTTCTTTTTCAGTTCATATAATCCAAAATATGGAAGGTATTTTTGAAGCACACAGTGAAGTACGTGTTGGTAAAAAAACTTGGCTTGAAATAGAAATAGAACTGATGCACACCATCAACCATTGGAGCTATTTTGAAGAAAAACCTACGAAATAAAATAAGAGCACACGAACGGATTGCAGGCAAAAAAAAAACAAGAAACCACAACCACACAAAAAAGATAGAGAAGAAGCAAAGCGACAAACCAACATTATAAAAATGCATAAACAAAATTCAAATGTTTGCGCAAGAAGGCTAAGCGTAAGTACGACAAAAAGAAAAAAAATAGAATAAGAAGTATGTTCGGAATCGTCAAAATATATAAATAAAGAAACAAAAAAACACAGCGAGATTATAACCCAGAAGAGTAGAGACTGTATTTTTCAAATCTATTTGGAGAAACAGATAGGAAGACAGATAAACCAATAGAACAATCCCAAAAGATATATCTAGAAAAATTTAATGGTATGCACATTAAAAAATCGCTAAAACGCTGGGTGTGGGAAGTAGAGAGGGGTAGAAAGAATGTAGAAAAGCGTAGATGTTTAGAAATTTAGTCGAAAGCCTCAAATAAAAATAAATACAAAATCTTAGGTGGAAACGATGCTACTTGGAAGACCAACCAGTATCGTTCAACACATTATGAACTAAAAGTTTTAAATGGCGATGGAAGATTCATACTACACATATATGAAAGCGGTGCGAAAAAAGGAAGGAATTTGCTGATAAACAGCTGTTAGGAAATATTGATGTAATGCAATCTAATGTCAAAGAATTAATTATATTTTGTACATATTTTCGAGTTTATATGTATATAGCTATAGCTAAATTTTTCTAAACCGAAAAACAAGAAAATGTAGCATATATTAATTAGAGGACATTGAAATCGACGCAATAAAAAAGCATTACAGTCAAAATCAAGAAACGATTAAAATAATTCAATTATTCTTACATACTTTTATTTAAAATATGAAGAGACGCAGATCAAATGGTTGCTTCAATTTTAAATAATCATTGTTCGCTTTTAGGAAGCGGTAAAATAGTGTGCGTTGTCGCTAGGTGCCATTTGTACTTATCGAAAAGGTTGGTCTGGATCAAAATGTTTGAAAAATTTTA
>JARJEC010107740.1:0-13483 GCA_030264575.1 Tachinus sp. AB-2021
TAATTATTAAAAAGAAATAACTACCGCACACAAGTTTGCCTTCATTGTGCTCGCAAATCAGTCTTTGCAGTTTCTTTCCGCTGGAAAAATCATAATCCTAATGATGGTTTTCTAAATCCGCTTTCTATAAAGCTTCTTAAAACTAAAATATTTATTCTAATCTTGTGTTACTTTATAAAGACACTATTTTCATTATCACCTAATAAAAAAAAAAATATATATATATATATATATATATTTATATATATTATCGATACGCCTGTTTACCTTTCGGTGTAGGCTTAAAGCCTAATAGCTAATAAAATAAATTACTTTTTATATACATAATCAGTGAAATAATTTTTGTAAATTTAAAATAATACATACTTATTTGTAAAAATATTTCTTAATATTGTATAATAATTTATAAATTAAAGTATATCGTTTTAGTTACAGATACTTACGGTTAGTGAGTGGTAAATAGTAAGTTAGAAATATCTTATTGTAGTTTGAAAAAAAATTGAACGTCAAATAAGTACAAAACGGGTTTATGACAATAATTCCAATTGATTGCGTAGTATACAAGTATTAAACTTCTTCTCTCTATGGTGCGAACGTGTTTATTTTTCTTGGATTGACGCAGGTTTTAGAATTAGAGGCTCGGAAGGTTTAAGAGAGATTGAGGACCGGTATCTCCAGGAACACTCGTGTCGACAAAAAGCCAACAAAAATATACTTAGCCGCACATATGACAGCGTTATATAAGATCCGCAAAGCTTTTGATATATTATATACGGCCCACTTTTTACTCGTTTGTTAATTTCTGCCGCATTTAGAGCCGTTTAATATTTCCGACACCTGCATTTATTCCATAACAACCGAGAGTATTACAAAAATAGAATTTGTTGCGGCATGGGGGGCGAATTGCTCAAATTTATATCATGTATAGCGCTTTACAAAACGTTAACAATTTATCTAGCTCGACTTTTATATATCTCATTTTCTTCTAGTGGGTTTGGTATTATATACGTATGGGGTTGGTTAGAATGTGATGGCGTATTATTAAAAAAATACATAACCGACACACATTCTATACTTACAGGACTGTTATCTGTGAACTACAGAGAAATGTATTATGACTTGTGGTTAAATAGCTATTTCAATTAGCAATGTGCTATTTCTGAAATTACTACATTTATCTTTGCAGCAGTTATAGATTAAGACGCATTTACTTCCTTTTTGTGCAGTTTATTTGATTCTGTATAAATCTCTTATGCTATTAAGAGTATTATAGTCCTACAGATAATCTTAATCTTATCATTTTCTTTAATACATTTACAAAATATAAAATATAAAAATATACACAATGACTTTTTACTTTTATTAAAGGCAGCCTGCGTAAGTAGACAAACATCAGTAAACGTTTGTGTAATGCGAGTCCTAACATCGCCTCTGCACTCTGGCGGCAAATGTATACATTAAATTCAGCTCACGAGCTTTTCCAAGCCAACCCATCCTATCAAATACCACCCCATGCCCCACCCCATCATCTTGACACTACTAAACAAACTGTCTTGCAGGCCCAAATATACAATTACATATACATTTAAAAGGAGGGGAACATTTGCAGGATTTCTAAATTAAATTTAATATCCACAGTGTGGAAGTCGCTAAAATTATTCAGGATATTCAGTGGTAATTAATAATTTCCTATAAAAACGACTGACAAATTCTTAACCAATCATAATTATTAATAAATATAATTTTTACGATTCAAAAATTACTTTATTTTGATAATTAATATATTTATTTGTTTCTTAAAGTAAAGACAATGTTGTTAATCATATTTAAATTACGTTATATTTATGGAAACTGAACTAATGTTTGATGCCAAAAACTAAATACCCGCATAAATGTCAAAACAGCATTGAGTAATACATATCAGTATATCAATATTACAATACCCCCATATATGTATAAACACATATAACATTCAATACAATTTGATTGTATATTGTTATACAAGGTGCGGCATATATAATTTTCATATTTTAAAAGAGGTTTAAAAAATATAGTACAAGATATTATCAAATACCTCCTACATATCAATTTGATTTGTAATGAAAGAATGCAATTTTACTACAAAGGCAACTTTACAGCCTGTAATACAGACCTTTTGCCAGTGTACCTTGCATGCCAAGAAAAGGTGGTGAGAATTGCAATCCTGTAATATCGTAGGTGGAAGATACTAGCGCTATCTATTCCTAGATAGTTTGACTAATGTATAAAATAAATCTGTCACTATTTGAAATCAGGAAACGCGGTTTGTACCATTCCAATGTCTTTATAGAG
This sequence comes from Tachinus sp. AB-2021, assembly GCA_030264575.1. Taxonomy (NCBI): domain Eukaryota; kingdom Metazoa; phylum Arthropoda; class Insecta; order Coleoptera; family Staphylinidae; genus Tachinus; species Tachinus sp. AB-2021. The sequence continues at coordinate 2,332 of JARJEC010107740.1, forward strand.
ACTAGTAAGATGTTACAACAAATTTATTTAATTTGTAATGCAATTCTTACTACTAAACCATTTATACTGCATATAATACAGAAACTTGTTTTGCATGCACCTCTTGTCAGTGTACTTCGTAACATCCTATTACTGAAATATAGATAAAAAGCAGTTTTTTTTGCTAGCTTTAGGGATCCTTGTAACCTTACATCAAAATAGTAAAAAATATCCTACTAAGCCTTAAGTCTTTGGGAAAGAATAATTCAAACTAGCTTAAAACTAAGTAGGTGCTTCTACCGGAGAAGATCAAAACGGGATTACACCAAATCATAACTGGAATCAAGAGATCAGAAAGCAAATGGCGACTGATCAAATATTTTGGAGGCAAACACTGGGAATACAGCAACCAACTGTCTAATTATTATAGAATATCTATAATATGTTAATATGTACATAGTTAATCTTACTATATAATAATATTTGAAAATTAAAGAGTGTTCGGTGATTATTATTTTTTTATTATCATTGAAATATAAAAGTTATTTTTGCCGTACCGGTTATTACATAGAAACATTATACCCAAATTCTTTGTATGAGTTAAAAATAGAATAAATATAATAATCAATCTATTAATTTATCACTTTGTAATATATTATAAAAGATGTTTATTTTTACTAATATCTCAAAAAATTGGGATAAAACAAAAAATCCCAAAATACTCTATTTCTATTTTGAGGGAGACTATTTTTAAAAAATTGCGCTAATTACACGCATATAGAAGTACAAATCTACGATGCAGTTTTTTGTTTATGGGAATTGAACTTTTCTAAATGTAAATTATAAAAAGTTTTTTCTAAGTAAAAAAGGTTTACCTTATTGATGTCACTATCTCAACTTAATTTCAAGATATTTGTATTTTATTATTCTTTGCTAAGGTTAAAATTGACACTATAAGTTATAAACCCGACTATACAACATCTTCAATTAAATTACTAAAGGTAACCAGTAGTAGATACCAAATTGTGATGAAAATTGTTTGTTGTAAAGAAGTGCATTGATACATATTTTGAAGATTTACTGAAATAAATGATTTATTTGTATGGTTTTCTATATTAATACTGACTGTCTTAACTTTGGAGAAGTCTACTATGCTTTTTGCACAGCTCGTAAAATAAGTGAAATAATGTGAAAGTGTTAAATTTCACATTCACTGAACCAACACACATGGAAAACGGAACATCCGTCTGCGACACAAAGCCGGCAGAGCGCCTTGCTGTATGACAATAATAGAAGTCCGTGTGTGCAAATGTACTCACGCACAGGATAGGTGCGTTCAGGCGCGCAATTCTCGTGCCTCCATTTGAAAATCTTACAAGCCACACTGCACAAGAGTTCTGCCAAGACTTTGACTTTAACAATCTTTATTTCTTCCATAAAAAAATATATATTTATAAAACATTACAAAAAATAATAAATAATATATTCTACATAGGAAGAAAGAGGGAAATCGTTCAAGTCTAAGCTTGATCTTCCATTTAACCTCTGACAATAAAAGTTTATTTAAATAAACAAAAATGAAAACTGTAATAAAAACTGGTTTTTGTTTAATTATTTACGTATAATTTCTAAGTATATAATAGACTACATATAATAACTACATGCTATCAGAATTGATATATTCATCAAAGCTATAAAGAGCGTTTTGTAAAAAGAATTTCTTTTGATTTGTAGCGGTGTATGGGAAGATCCCCCACTTTTTATGGTAAATTTAATATTTTAAATTTTAATGGCATAATAATTTATATCGGTTTTTGATTTAGACAATCTCAAGTAATTTGAATATACGTCAGTTTATCTTCTAGTCTGATAACTGTTAATTTGATAATGTAAAGTAAATTTATGTATGTTTTTTTATATACATTTTAAACATTCAAAAATATATAAGCTGGGAACAGTTAAGCTTAGAAGGGATTGATAACGTTCCCTGCAATCATCCCTATACTTCAGTCCCGCTATAATTTTATTGGCCCTTCTTTAAAGTGAGAACACACTATTTTTTATGGTAGAGTGTCTCCAAATAAGTATATTAAATGACATCACCGACTGACCAATTGAAAAATAAGCTGTTTTTAATATACTCCATATGATAAAGTTTAGATTTTGATAAATTTCTTAATAAAAAAATTGTAGTAGCTAACTTTTTTTAAAGTTTCTATGTTAATACCATTTTAATTTTGAATCAACCGTTAATCCTACAATTTTTGTAGATATAGTGTAAGCTTGTGGTTTATTTCTAAGCGAAAAAATTTTAGTCTCCGATTTTTCTTCATTGATACATAACCAATTACTGAAAAACCATCTATGTATGTGTGTCATTACAACATTTCGTGCTGATTATAATTTTTTAATGTTATGGCCCTTTAAAGATACTGTTGTATCTTCAGCAAAAATTGTCGCATTAACATCAACATCAGAATTTGCATCAGAAGTTCAAAATCTGCTTCAATATCATAATTAGTAGTAAGATTAACGTCAATATTATCAATTTGTATGTCAGGATCATCACTGGTATACGGGACTCTATTACTTAGATTTTGTGAAAAGTCATTAATAAAAATTAAAAACAACAATGGCCCTAACACTGATCCTTATGGAACCCCGTATGTAATGTTTGCCATGTCTGAGATCAATCGGTTAAATTTAACAAATTGTTTGCGACTTAGTAAATATGACATTAATAGTCGACATGCACTGGGATACATTATATGAGTACAATTTACGTATCAATCTAAAGTGATAGACGCAGTGGAACGCTTTGCTCAGGTCTATAAAAGAAGCAAGTGCACTTTCATTATTTTCAAAACAATCAATTAAATACATAACAAATTTTAAAATTGCATCAGTGGTTGATAATCCTTGTCTAAAACCAAATTGTTTTTTGCATAAGATATTGTTGCTTTTTAGATGCTTACTCAATTGTCTCATAAGTAGTTTTTCAAATATCTTAGACATAATAAGCAATAAGCAAATTGGCCTATAATTGCAAGCGTCATTTATATCACCTTTTTTTATAAATAGGAACAACTGATACAATCTTAAGTGCATTAGAAAAAATACTGGCTCTAACTCATTGATTAAATATTTTAGATAATGGGGCAAGAAATAAGTATGACATATTTAAGAGAAGTGGTGTCTTTTTTATAACAGTGCAACAACAAAATGCAGCATATATCTTAAAAACTAGTTGAGATAGCGAGATAAACAAAGTAAACCTTTTCTACATAAAATATGCCCATCTTTTATAATTTACTTTCTGAAAAGTTTAAATGTCATAAACAAAAAACTACAGGATGAATTTGTACCTTGTACATAGGTGTAATTAGCGTGCTTTATCGATGAGGAATTAAAAAATATTTTCTCACAAACGAATGTTAACATCCTCTATAAAACTTAAACAATTAACATTCTACTAAAATTTATAAAAGGTGAGCTCAAGTTGTTGTTTATAGCTCAAACTTATAACTAGAGTCTAGATTTATCTGCAATATATGTGCATATTTTTAGCGCATATAAAGTACATACTTTACACTTAAAATTGGTTTAAATATGCGTTATAGCATTGGCTGTCAGTACAGCAATGCTCACACGGTTATATTTATGCGCTATAGATTTACAAAAAAAATTCAAACTTTATTTGTTTAAATTTTTTAAATATATTCTACTAATTAAAAGACAAACAGAACTAATATTTAGTTTAAATTTTTAATATATAAATTATGCGATTTAGTTGCTTATCTATTTAAAAGTTTTCACAAAACCATCAATACGCAAACTACAGCATTTTTTCACTGTGAAAAATCATTTTTTTTAACAATAAGTGAAATAAAAAACTTTTTGACCGATATCCGTGAACAATTTTTTCTTTTACTGATAACAGTAATTTTTTTTCTACAAACGTAATCAAAAAGAGTTTACTCATCACCATCAATACGCAAACTACAGCATTTTTTCATCGTGACAAAATATTTTCTTGTTTCACCGATAACAGTGAAAAATAGTATTTCAAACCCAGGTAAGAAAGTGCTCTCTTGTAAACTGCGGTCAAAGTCTATTAACCGAGCCATAGGGAAGGTTTATAATTGCCCAAGGTCTACAAGGGCACTTGCTTATCAAGGTTTGAATACTATTTTATTCCCGGCCGGCAGAATTTTGTTGTAAAAATGAAAAAAAAAAGATTTATATTTCTGACAAACAAATTAGGCGTCTTTGATTTTAACCCTGAGTAACTTCAAAGACAGTTTCTCAAAAGTCATAAAAATCGAGTAATTTACATACTCCCCTAGGTGAGAAATGTAAATTTTCTCACCTTAATTGAGATGCTAACAGCCTAGATTTCTAACCGGTTGTGAAAAATAGTATATATTAAACCAAGGCAAGAAAGTGTTCTCTTATAGACTGCGGGAAAAAGTATATAAACCAAGCCGCAGACAAGGTTTATAATTGCCCAAGGTCTGCAAGGGTACTTTCTTAGTAAAGTTTGAATACTATTTTTCCCCAACCGGCAGAATTTTGTTATAAAACAAAAAAATATTTATAATACTGACGTTCAAATTAAGTTAACTTTTGATTTTGATACCTGAAAAACTTCAAACGCAATTTCTCAAATTTCTCAATTTCTTAAAAATTGCGTGATTTACATTCTTCCCTAGGTGAAAAAAAGAACTTTCTCACCTTTAGAAATGTAGGCTGTAAGCACCTCAATTGAGGTAAAAATTATCACTTTTCTTAGCTAGGGAAGAATGTAAATCACGCAATTTTTAGGACATTTGAGAAGCTGCGTTTGAAGTTTTTGTCACCTGAGAACAAAATAGAAAAATATTTTTTGCAAGAGTATGTGCATTATTCAAACTTTTAGAAAACTTATGCGTTTTATTAATACCTAATTGTTGCTGTACGTTCTGATGTGATATATATATATATATATATATATATATATATATATATATATTGCAAAAGTTACACAAAACACAAAACAATTAACAAACATAATATGTAGATTACATGCTGTTATATGCACTAAATGCAAATATATTAATGATAAAAAAAATAAAATATTATATTTTATTCACAATAATACTTGATATTTGGATTTGCTTTTATAGTACAAGTATAGACACGATGTGAATAATCTTTATATAGATAAAGATGTAAAACTTGTAAGTACAAAATGGCCAAATTTGGACGTTACTAAAGGCTATCTCGAAAACTAAAAATGCTAGTTAAATTTTAATAAGGATGTCTCGGTCTAATTTTGCGAGATAAGTTTAATGGTAGTTCGATAATTTGTAGTTTCCAAAGTAAACGTGATTTCTCCAAATCAGCCGTTTTCTATTTTCGTCTCTATTTCTTATGTGATGGATGCAAGACTTACACATTTTATGGGCATTTTTTTTAAGAATTCAATGGCGTCAATCAACTTTTTTTTTCAAATAGAAATATTGCGTTATATTTTTATAAAAACAAGAATTGTATCCTGATTTTAACGATATATAATTTATTGGGTTTGTAGATATTAATAACCATTTTATTTCTTTCTTAAAAAAATTAAGTCAGATTTTGTGTTTCTAATTATTCACACAACGTTATTAATATTTATTTTAAATTGTAAAACTTAATTTATAACAAATAAAACAGTACAAACTTATTTTTAAATATAAATAGCTATTTTGATTTTTCTTGCATAGTAAAGCACGCCTGTTGCCAAGAATACGCAAGAAACAATGTTATAAATTTTAACAAGTAAAATCAGTCATATAAAATATTAGTTGATTAGTTTCTACTATTTTTTTTTTACCAACAAAAAATGGAATTATCCGTTTTTCCTAACATCAAACTCAATTTACTATATATCGTTGAAATCATGATCAAGTTCTATATTTTATAAAAATATAGCATACTATATTTTCCATTTGAAAAAAAAAGTTCATCAAATATCTCAAAAATTTAAAATTGGAAAAAAAATGACTAAGCCACTGGATTCTTCGTAAAAAGTGCCCTTAAGAAGTGTTAGTCCTGTATCGATAGCTTGAGAAATAAACCAAATAGAGGCCATAATAGTAAACGACTGAATTCGAATAATCACGTTTTCCTAGGAAACTAAAAATTATAGAAAAATCATTTTAGTAACATTAAAACTTATCTCTCAAAATTAGCTCAAGACAACTTTGTCCCCCTTACTCTTGTTCTCTTCATCTAGCATTTTTAGTTTCCGAGATAGCCTATACTAACTTACAAATTTGGTCACCTTATACATTTAAATACAAAATCGGAAATACCTATACCGCCTTTTAAAAATCATGTTATTTTATTTTTATTATATATTACTATATCAATTTTGTTTCACTTTGAATTATTATCTCAAATATAAATTTCTTCGAGTGTTTCATATTTACACTTTAATATATAAAAAATTAAATCAATTTGTTATTCTGTTGACAGAACAGCACTGCCATTTCGTTTACTCAATTTGTATACAATACACAAATGATTTTTCACAAATCCCATTGTATGCGCATTTATCACATCTTCCGCAGAATGCAACAGAAAACAATAAATTGAAACAACAAGCACACTCGCACGTACCTTGCCTCGTTTTTTACTCTTTTTTGATATTTCAATCAACTACAATCGATTTACCATTTATAGGTTTTCATATATACATATTTTTTCAACATATTCACAAAGGAAATACTTTACACATTCGAAAATTGGTTTACTGCTGACAACCGTGAAATATAAGGAGTATTACTTTAAATGACATATCGAAAATCTATATTTTCGATACGTACACCAAGTTACAACGTTATATTTCTATCAGCTGCATGCATATTATTTATATACGTAAAACGTATCAATATAAACTGGGACGTGTTACTGTATTGTGTATGTTTTTATTCTCTAAAGGCAAAGTCAACTGTTTATATATTGTAGTGCGATATCGACAGGTCTCACTAGAACAATATATCCACTGAAAACATGGTATTTATAACGACTAAATTGTTAAGCGAATAAAAGAATTCATCTTTTGTATTGTACATATTTATCACCACAATAAGTGAATACAGTTTTGCTGCAATAATAATAATAATAATAACAATAATAATAATAATAATAATAACGACGCTACTGAGACAAGCTTGTGAATTGGATAGGTCCCTCAAAATTTTTTAAATTACATTTATATATAATATAAAATTAATTTATATGAAGTAATGTGGATATAATATAAATGGTAATTACTACATAAATTATAATGAAAAATTAGATATAATGAATTATTTGTCGTATGTCATTAATTGATATTTTAAACAAAAATCGTTTAAATTTATAAACTGGATTGAAAAATGTACAAGGGTATATACAGTTGCGTTGATAAAAGGCTTTTATTAATCAATGGATAATAATGAATTTTGCCATTTGCCAAATGATAGGGCTCATTCTGATGGAATTATTCAACGGCTCTTAATATATACAAATGAAGTAAGTGGCATATATAATATATAAAAACACACCACAAGGCCTGAATTAACTTTTGAGAATAATAATACTCAAACTCAAAATTGGTTATTGAACGCATCCAATGAACACTTTATAAGGCATATGCCCTGTACAAGAAAACTCAATTTTAAAATAATGTGCGCATACTATGAAATTACAAAAAACGAATAAGATTTAATTGGTTGCCGTACACGTTTAAAAAATAAATGGTTTGAAATATACCCTCATCACAATGTAACTGCCCAATCATTATCGGATAGAGTCCGCTGGATTAAAATAACCAATGCCCTAACTGAAATAGAATTAAATTACACAAAATTAAGAAATGCAAATATTGAAAATTTTGAAAATTCAGATGTAAAAATAATTAACAATGTAAACATTAGAATAATTGATACTACGATAACTCAAAAAGTTAAAATTTCGGAAGGAAGACAATTTGAGATTAATTTAATATATACAACATTTCATAGTTTTAATATTGAATATAGAGGCATTGATCCTAGACAAAGACAACCTATTCTAAAATTACAAAATATTTTTATTAAATAAAGTATCTTACATACATTAAACAACTACAACAAAGTACAAATATATCAGATACACATAATCTCGTATACTGTGCAGCTGTTCTTAGCAGCTACAATTGTTCTAGCTAAACATAAAGAAAATAATAACACAATTAGAAATAATACAGTACCAGCTCGGGAAGCACGATTAAATAACAAAATTAGTTTTTTAAGAAATTATATTTTAATATTACAATCATATGTTTATAATAATGTTGATTTATTGCTTGGAAATTCAAAATGAGACCAAATCGGCATGATTATCAAGAGCTATTAAACGTCTTCTTGATAATCTGAAACACAAAGTATGTATGATTGCAACAAGGTTATAAAAACATTAAAAAAATAAAAGATATAAACAAAATAAATCTTTTGATAATAATAAAAAAAACCTTTTATAGAAATTTAGTAGAAAATGTTTAAAATCAAGCAATAATGCCACAAATGCTTGAAATGTGGGAATTTTTGAAGGTGATAGTCTGAGCCTACTCTGGTTTTGTTTTAATTCCTTTAAGTAACATATTAAAAAACTGTTTTTATAGATTCAAACTTCAAAATTTACCAAGGTGCATCATAAACCATGCGTTTCTTATGGATTATATAAAATTGTACACCAATAGTGCTTCACAATTAAAAGGCCTGCTTGAAATAGTTTCGAAATTTACATTAGATATATGGAAATGGGTATTGATAAGTGTGGAATACTTTATGTAGAAAATGGTATAGTAATGAACTCTGAAGGCATTTTATTATATAATGGACTGACAATTTCGGCAGTAAATACTGGAGATTTGGAGATACGTTTGTAGTTTTGGCTCCACTAAAACCTTCTACGGATATTACAAGTTATATGAGTTTAGAAGTAAACAACAATTATATTTATAATGACAATTACAAGATGATTAAATAAGCTAATGACACTACATAAAAACAAGTTAGAACAAGTACTTAATGAGCTAAGGATTAAAAAATTGTAGCGGGTAATAAGGTTTACAGCTGTTAAGGTATTACACTAATGAAATGCAAGGTTTCAAAATTATGACAATAGTAATAAGAGATTATTAAACATAAACAAGTTTAGCTGAGTGAATTTTGAAACAATTAATATGATGTAAAAATAGGTAAGTATATTAGCTCCGTTTGATCGTTAAGTAGGGGGGCGTGATTTTGTTTGTGTAAATATCTCAATAAATTCCATTAAATTTAACTTTAATCATTTCTCGGCCTCAATTTTTGGAAAAGTTCGCGAACTTGGTTAGAAAAAGTGGAATCCGTTTTATTTGTATGGAAATACAAATACCCATGTTCTTTAAAGCGTGTTGCAAAGTTCCTTCCTGTTCTTGTGAACGTGGGTTTTCTATAGATTTTAAATGTTAATAGGCTTTTTTTGAGAGATCTAAGAAATTTATGCTATGGTATACTTATGTTTCTACTGTAAATTGAATTTTTGGATGAATGTCGTTGATAAATTGAAGAAAGAAGGTGAGTTGTCTTTGTGTTACTATGAAAATATTTTATGTACTAATTATATCTGCTAAAAGTGATCCCATCACCACTTAGATGATCCCATTGGTAATCCGTTATTTTGTTTGTAAAATGTCTTGTTAAATTAGAAATAATGTTTATATTAATGCATAATTTGAATCCGTCTTCTAATTCCATTTGTACAATCTATCTTAACCGTTAACTAACAAACACAATTGTACAATTATTTCTTTAAAGACATTGAAAAATAATAACATAATAATTATTTAAATAATGTATGGCATCTTTGCTAGATTGCTAATTTTTAGTTCGTCAATAGTATCTCTAACGTCAATAAATAATACTAAGATAACAGGAACAAATATTTTATGAATTGAATTTTAAGTTAAGATCACATAGTTAACGCGTGACGATAGATGCTATATTTCATTATATTGGTATCAGTAAATCGGGAATTGAACTTTTGATATCTTTTTAAGCGGCTGAATGTAGTTTGTTAAAATAGCAGGTATTTTATCAAGACATTTAGATTTGACAAACGGTGTACCGCAAGGTTATTTTAGGTACGCTAATATTTATTATATCAGGCGTCTAGATGCAAATACATGTATAACCTGTTTTGCATAAATTGTAAAAAAACATTTAGCAATCATATTAATTTTTTACTCAACAAACATTTTAATTTATCCTATTTCATGTTTAATTTTATGTCAATTAAGTTAGGTAATTTAAAACGTATGTAGCCTATTTAGACACTAAATTGGTATATATTTTGGACAGGTCGTATTTTGCATAAAATGTTTAGAAATGTATAGTTAATGGAGTAAAAACACAAGTTATTTTAAACAAAAAATATTATTAAATTTAAAGAAATTTAATATAAATTAAATTTTTAAATTTGTGTCCTAATACGTTTTCTTCATCATGTGTTAATTGTATTTTTGCGTACAAAAATATATTTAAAATAATTTAATTATATTATATAATAATTTAAAAAATTTATTTTTAAAATACACAAGTATTGATATACGCGGCATCTTATTGGCTCAACTAGACATGTCGTTTTATGCATCTCGGAGAAGCAACAACATGTCGGTTTTTGCACTTTAGCTGAATATTTCGTTGAGATTTTGTATATGATGTGTTGGCATTTGCATCAATTTCAATGTTGAAAAAGATTATATTTTAAATTATAAACAAAATGGTGTCTCTACTTTATTTTAAAGCAATGCGACTTCTCGGTTCTTGCATCTAGACGCCTGATATATATATATATATATATATATATATATATATATATATATATATATATTGTTAATCTATGCAAATCCATAGAATATTGAAAATTACACAAATATGCAAATAATACTCAAATATTTAATTTTTTACATGATTTATTAGAAGTATGTGGCAGAGTAATTGATGATTCCAATAAAACATGCTCCCATTTTTAGTGAGAGCACAATTTGATGATTTTTGATCGTAACATAAATAGAAAAACAATTACTAATATTGATATTAAGTAAATAATTGAATGGCTTATTGTCAGATAGTTGACA
>JARJEC010107774.1:0-13370 GCA_030264575.1 Tachinus sp. AB-2021
TGGGTTCCTGGTTCAATAAATGCCCCAGTTGTTCCTTTTTTCGCTAGCTGGTCGGCCTTAGGTTCCCATCTATGCCTTGGCCTTTCGGTGTCCAGACCAAACGTACTTTGTTATTTGTGGCCAGTGCCTCCAATCTACCTATGCAATCCAAGACCAATTTGCATTTACTCAAAAATGGAGTAATGTCGAAGTAATTATTTAATAATTATAATATAATAATTTCAAATAAAGCTCCATTTAAAAATTTAATTTTTAAATAATTATTATTTACAATCATCATGTAACTTGATCTCATGTGAAAGCTTAAATTGCTCCAACTTATATAAATTTAAGTGCATTTCAATTACTAAAATACTATAACTTGCATATGCAACTAAGAGCTTCAGTGTAATTTAAAGAATACAACAATTAGAATTTAAATTAATTCAATTTTTTAAATGATTTGGAATTCAATTTTTAACAACATTTTTTCATTTTTCAAATCTCTCCTAGATTTTCAGTAGTAGTTTGAAGAAAACTGAAGTTCAGTCAAAAGTTCTGACACGGCGTGACTAAATAAATTGTGATAAAATACATAGTAGTTTTATTTCTAATCTTGTATTTAAAATACATGCTTATCATAACAACGTCAGTTGTGAGATAACTATAGACATTTTTTACCTTAATATTTTTTCAATAAATTGTTTCAAAAATTTTAAAAAAATCACTATCAAAAATCTTATTTCTTAATTTTACTTCGTCACCACTAGTACAGACTATTAAATATATTTACTCGTTTTTACCTATTTTATATACATATTGTTTAATAATAGTTGATTTAATCTGTAAATTACAGACTAAATCAATTATTATTTCATTCCATCTCATTTGTCATTTTTTTATTATTCATTGTGTCTATAATTTGAGAATAGCAATAATTTTCTAATAATTGAAATCATTATTTTGGTAGTGGTATTTTTACCAAAATATAAAATAAATATTTTATTGTTTTTTAAATTAAAAACACTACACTTATTTTAAAAAATATATAATAATTACTTATAAATTTACAACTCATCTACATTTTGTTAAAAGTCGTACCATCAAGAACAGCGGAAGATTTGACTATTACATTTACAGTAGCGAAGTGATAACTTTTTCTATATCTTTTATATCTGAGCGACTTCTTAATAAGATGATTTTTGCCGGAAGGCATCAATAGTTTCTTTAATTAATTTACATAAATTTTTATCTAAAAATAATTATTTCATAATTAGAATAATTCTCAATTGATACGTGAGAAAAAATACCAGCTTCGTATTTTATACTTGTACAGTAAGTATTAGATCTTTTTTTAAATATAATCATTGAATATCATAAACCACAATACATCATAAACATGCGTATATATGAATAATTATTTCAGTTTTAAATATTTATAATAGATTTGAGTAGCATAATAACATCAGTAATTTTATATTAACCAATTCAAATGTTAATGACTTGTATTTCTTTCATAAAGTAAGTTTTTATTATTATCATAATAAAATGCATTTTACAGTTACTCTATAAACTGAAAAATTATCATAATATGGTTCAAGTTAAATTTATAACCATACATAGGGCTCAAAATTCCTGAAGGGATATTATAATTCATCCGGTTGCTACCGTATTACTGGTATTACTATTTATCGTGATAATAAAAAAAATAAATTAACTACATGATTCATTTAATATATGTTGTACAATTCTTTAATTATTGATCGAATGAAATTATTTATTAAACTGCTTTACTAAATAATTTTGTGATAAGATATATATAAAAAGTTGTTTTATTTATTAATTCTTTAATTATAAAGCAAATATAACGTAATGGCTATTAAAAACCTCGATTGTTTGTAAATTTACTTTATACAAATATAAAGAGGCGGCGTTTAAGCCGTAGCTCGATATAACAGGGGGTGTCTCTTGGCTAATGGTCCATCATTAACCTTATCAAGTTGCTGATCATGTCACGGCTAACTCTATTGCATGGTTGCCACCCTCTCCCTATTTATACAGAAACAGACAGATTTATATCATTTACTATACTAATTGGCACAATCCTTTTAAATACAACGAATAAGTAGAGATTGCTCATCTTAATACGAATAATTAAAGTAGTGCTCTTTATAACTGCTCGTTACCCTTTTTAATTAACGTCCAATCTATGACGGTTCTTTCTTTTTAGTCTTTGTTGTCTTCACACAAAATATTCAATTTCAATGTTTAATCGCGTAGAAAAATATCTCTCGCCGAAAAAGGTGAAAATGTTGAACGGTTGGGTATTAGTCATGTTTGTGATGCACCGGCATACAAGCCAGGATAATAACAGTATTTTCTACATTGATGACCAATTCGGAAAGCGGCCTTTCTTACGATTTGGCTCCATGCTGTCTAGTATCATGAAAAAAATATAGAAGCAGGGATGATCCTCTGGAAATTTAGGCTTATTTATAATTTGGTGATGTCGGCGGATACCAAAGAAGATATTTTTTTAATTGAATGTTGCTTTTGTCAAGTACCGGTAAGGAGTGTCTCTTGTTTGGGGGTGGTATGCGATGTGGGTGAGATTTTATATAACTTTGCGGAAAAGGAGGTAATCGGATATCGGAATGAATAGCACTGCAAACAGATGCCGAATATTTAGAAATCATTAACAATGCGACGAGATTTTATATTGTGTCAGTATTATTTGTATATTTACTCTCGACCGCTAATAATAAGTTTATCTTAGATTATTAACTTCATTTCAATTTTAATTCATTTATTTAATAATACGTTGATATCATACTTACTTATTTTGTTTTGATTGATTGTGATACCATTTCGTCTAATTCGCGAATCAAAGATATATGTTATTTAAGATTGTAGCCAATCAATATTAATAACAATAATAATAATTGACCTGACGGAGCTCATGTCAGCCATACCGTGTGTGTTGTAATGGTATTTAATGGACTTGAAAATGTGTTTCTGCTTAAAAATTTGTTGAAAATATGATTTTATATGTATCAGTTTTTATTAATTATTATATTTAATAAACCTGAAGCAAGAAACACAAATTTCGATGAACACATATATTATACAAGAACACGCACTCAGTAAATATTCAAGCAATTCCATCCAAAAAAGTTAAGAAAAAATGCCGGTTCTACCTTTTTTTTGATATTTTGACATTAATTGTGATAACCAGTGAGTATGCATTTGTCCGGCATTCGCACCTTAATAGCTGCACAAATTTATAATTTCATAACCTCCATAAGTTTAATGACGTTTAATTTACATGTTTATCTTCGTCTAATTTCTTACCTAAACTTATTCCGTTTTAACATACATTACTTGATACGTAATACGAATTTTTAAACATATGTTATGACGCATGCTATTTTTTACACGTTATGATACATAACATTTTCCGTTATTTATAACGTTTTTGTTACGCAACAGCCCTGGAGGCTTAGTTTTGAAACGTGTTACTTATACCGCTTTAACGACTGGCTTTATTTTCGCACGTACTAAAATATCACGTTTCTCTGACGTTATGTCGAATATGCTAGTTTTGAAACGTGTCAATGCCATGTGTTAAATTTACCGTTTGCGTTATCACTGTCGGTATCTATCGGCGTTCACATATCATTCTGTTATAGCAGGAACCAATCATATTCCATTATGTAAACTACTATAAAAGATGAACGCGGGATTTTTAAATTTTACTATTACATATAAATTAAAAATTATTGTACATTAAAGATGTATACTAAGAAACTAAAAGTTATATAAAATAATATTATACATATTTGATAACAATAAGCCGAGAGCAAAGTTTCATTGAAAACATGTTGAGACATTTTGCATGCAGATTTTCCTTAACCTACAGATGATATCCATCTTTAGCTAACAAGATGTATATACTAGTACTAGAGTTCCGTAAATTTTTGGCATACAAAGTTGGAGAGAGCCAGCAAAAGTTTGTTTCTATTTGCGTTAAGTTAAGTGCCCTAAAAAAATTTGTATGTATTTGTGTTGTGTTGTGTTGTATTTTTCAACACATTTTTTGCTGTGTCTCGCGCTATTGTTTCGAAAACGTTTACCAATCATAGTGACCCATAAACCGCTCACCTTTTAAGTAATCACAAAACTTTACATAAAAACCACCTGAGATGATTATTAAAATTGTATCGCAAAAGGAAGCCTTAGTGTCCAATTTTTTTATTAAAAAACAGCTGGGCGGATGAGCAGGTTACGTAAATAAGTAATCTGGATTAGTAGTTCCAATTATAGTGACCGGCCTACCCGCCCAGCTATTTATAATTAAAGAATAGGTCATTAAACGTAGCCAGACCATTATGTTTTGATGCATCACAAAACTAAACTTTACCAGGAGTGGTCATAAAACAAATTGATAACTATATTATTATTATAATTAATTGAAGTGATCGTTACTATGTGATAATCCATTCATATGAAATAAAACAATTTACTTTGTTGTTTATCACGAATTTATTCTCTCGAATACAGTACTAGTTTCGGCTCCACTTGAGCCTTCCACTATTATTTGTTATGAAAATAATTTAGAAAGTAAATTACATTTTTACAGCATTAAAAAGCGATGGTCGCAAGATTTTTGATTTTAAAATTGAACCTGCAAAAACTCCCTTCTACGCACATAACACTGTTACGTTTTAATTACGTTTCGAAACGTAAACTATAAAATATTAAACGTTTTATAAAACAGTTTATTTACGAGGTTTGATACGTTTTATTTGCATAAAATGTCCGACAATGAAACATAAAATAAAACAAATAACAGTTATGACATATGGCTACTTAAGAATTCAAACAATTATTTATATTTTATTATTATAATTTTAAATGTAATAGTACTTCCCGAGCAATGTGCATTAATTAAGCAAATGAATAAAATTAAAAACAAGTAATGTAAAAATAAATTTATATTTTAAAATAATAAATTGTTGTTACAAATCACAATCGACAATACATGACATTAACACTGTAACGATGTTATCTATAACAAAATATTAAATATAAAGAAATTATTTTTTTTAACTTACCATATAGTCTCATCATTTATAAATGGCGGGACTGTATGGTAACAAACTATAGTTTGTTCAAAATAAGCTATAACACTGACATGAACTAACAACACAGGAGTGTCTGTGTACACCAATTGCATATATTTAGTAAGATGCAAATAATATTTAATGTAAATTTTGTAATGTTTTTACAACGTAAACCAACTTGCATATAATTTTGCTTAAAAAAATATATATACGTTTTTATTAAGTATTAGCTAAATAACGTTTTCCTTAAATTTTGTAACATAAAATTGATGTATTGAAACGTAAATTCTATCTAATGTGTTGCTTATTGGGTATATTTATTGCATTTGCTATAAAATATTCCACAAGAATATTAAATATATTCAAAAAAACATAACAGCAATTATGCCGCATGAAAGAAATAACTACCATTGTTACTACCATCTAAAAATGCATCTATTGGCAACATTAGCCATCAAAATATCAGGATAAAGAAAGAATATTAGCGTCAATACCTGGCATTTTATGAAACAAATATTTTAGTAAAGTATATAGTTCAAGAACTGAATGTTTATATAAATTTTGCCATAAAATATTTAAAAATGATTTACAAATTCCTCATACAATGCAGAACTGGTGAGCGATTTAATTCTGTTGCTGCTGTTGATATAGCAAATTGACTAGAAACAGACTCAAACTTTGACACAGACGTTTTGGGAGGCGTTAGAAATAAAACTCCAAATACGCCTTGTATTGAACATTAGTCAATTAAAAAAAATGATTACACAATTAGAAATTTATTGTAATTTTTTTAAAATTCATCTGTGATATATATAGTATTAATGAAAAAGGGGGTGATCCGTCGTAGAACGCCTGAGAGATGTAAAACATTAAAATCTATTTTTGATAAAACTGTGCAATTTTCTGTTTTATACTATTGTTATTGTCATTTATGATATTGTGTATAGCAACAATCTTAACACGCCAATAGATGTTTTACATAAAAATCGCCAGACTTACTTCTTAATTGCAATTAAATTTTAAGGCATACAATAAAAGATACTTAAGCCAATGATACGGATTATTGGCACAAATTTTTATCATAAACACTGTGAAGTAGTAGCTTGTAGAATCATAAAATCTATACCACCAATATTGAAATTTTCATTAATTTACAAATAATATGAACTGTATCGGTGGCAAGCGGAGTTTCTCAAAATTGAAATTAATTAAATCTTATTTATTTATCATTTTTGTTTTTAATATTTTTTTAAGTACCTATACTATACTATACATTTGATATTTCTCAAGAGAGGCACACATCAAAAGATTTTGTCTGTGTCACAAAATAGCCTCGCGGCTGTAATGAATACAACTCAATAAATATAGGAATCAACTATGTTGGATAAATTCTTTGGGAAAGAACTTTGCAAAAGAAGTTTTCAAAAATGTTCTAATTTTGAATAAAATAAACTAAAAATTGCTTAAATTAGTACATTTTCACGATATCACAGATTTCCAGAAATATTTATATTATTCAATTACATTTTCTAGTATACCACTTAAAACTGCTGGCTGTATAATAATTTTTGATCAAAACAACTTTTTAAAAATTTGATACATTTAAGTCTCATAACCACTAAAGTAGTCGGCAGTACGACAGAATGGATATATACGATTAACATCGAATAGTATAGGTAAGTAGCTTATGCCGTGGTCCGTGCTTGGATGGGTGTCCGAGGGCGCAGTGTCCTTGCTAGAACTAGCTCCACTGTCCCAGGCCTAATTCAAAATAGCATACATAATTATATCCATTTCTACGGCTCGGTGTGACCGACCATCACTACACTCGAAAGGGTATAAAAGAGATGTAAAAGATAAATAATAATAATAACTTATAAGTAAAGAAAATGATTGGTATGATTTATTTGTTTCTTTTTAATTTGTTTACGTTCTGGAAATTTTACACACTATAAAAGCAATACTTTATATTGCAAAAATTAATTAACATAACAAAATCTTTTGTAACTATTTATGATGTAGTGTAGCTCAATACCAAGGGATTTGGGTCGAAATTGAGTGATGTAGAAAAAATATTGTTCAGCACCAAATATAATTTAATAAACACCTAAAACACCTCAATATGATTATTATTTTTGGAGTAGTAATGCGTAATAAAATTTATTTTATTTTTTTTTATATTATTTATTTAGCTAAAATTGCAGTGCCAATTTTGTAAAAATTGAAATCATATTAAATCAATATAAATGCATCACTTATTTACAATAATCTTTAAAAATGATTATATCAATTCAAAGTGATAAAAATAGACAAATAAAAATGTACTTATATGGACACTAGATAATGTCATATTTATTGATTTATGCAGTAGTCTAGTTTTGACTCTAACTAATTTCAAAATAACAATAAATAGAAAACCGTAAAATAAAAAATCTATAAATAGCTTTATTTATACAATGAAGATAAGTGCGGTGGCAGACCATAAATAATTAATTTTATATATCCTCTATCGAAGAGGCGTGTGCTGGAAATAATGGCAATGATGTGTTAAGGACGCGTGTCAAATTTGAAACAATAAACAGTGGCGGGCGAGAGGCTAATAGAGTTGTCTAGTTTAGGGGCTGACTGTAGCGAGAGGGTGCTTATCGGGGTTTTCACTCGATGACCATCAAGAGGGGTGCTGCTACCCACTTTACTTTCACTCTGCACTTGGAGACTTGAGATAACAACAACGCCCTAGCTTTTAATTTTCTACATAAAACGATAGTACGGTATAATACTGATTTTCTTCTGAAGGAAAAAAACATATGAAAAATATTTGAAGATAAAATAAAGTTATATAAAATAATTATTTATTTATAATAAATTATAGTGTTTTGTTGTTACAATAAAAAAATTAAACATAAATTTCTAGCAGCAGAAATATTACTAAAAATTATACTTATTTCAAAAATATTTACCATTAAAAAGCAAAATTAATATATTGCGGAGAAGTAAAAAAACTGGAACGTTAATGTTACGAGGAATTAGAACTATCGCTATCTAAAAGTACTTGCCAATTTATTTGCATAGAGTAATACTCTCCTAAAGTACTCTCAAACAAGTTGCAAAACCTGAAAAAAGTATTTGCGGCAAAAATTGCTTGCCCGCTTACGTTCTATCGAAAATTACTTGCTCGTGTGAATCTAGCATAAGATAAGTTTAATCACAAAATGTAACTTAATTTAAAGTTTTAAATAGTAATTGACTGTTTTTTATTAAATTTAAAAGGACAAAACTTTTTTATTAAAAAATAACCATCTGCTATAATTTGCATTCATAAAACTCCCAAATAGCGCTCTAAACTAGAAAAAAGGATGCAATTGCAATATAGCTAAAAATCATATTATTGTCTAAAAATCATCAACTGTATCAGATTTTTAAATTATTGCGTTTATAAATAAATATTAACAATCAATATCCTACCCTGCATATCTTAAACGAGTAAAATTTTACTTTTAGTTGAAACGATATATTTTAACGTGTTTTTGCAGTTAGTTAATCCATAGCCTATTAGTAATATATTGCGTTTTTTGTTCTATTACGTTACAATACCAATGCCAATCAATAATCAATATTAAATATAAACTATATAAAATCATGTTCTGTTCTATTCATCTATCATTGTTCATTGTTATAAAATTAAATCCAATATTCTCAATATTATTATAGATGCAACCCGGAAACAGAGCTGTCGTTCCCGGGGTTTGGAGGTGCATGTGGCAGCAGTACGTCAGGCATGGCTTATCTGAAATCTGCCCCCTATCCCGTACCTGGATTAGGACTGCATGGACTCCCCGTGGATTCTTTACACTCTTCTATGGGCTACCCTGGAGGTAAATAAAATAGTGCATTTCACTTTTATTTGTTCAATGTATAATGGCAAAAAAGGTCTTTGATTTCGTCATTCAATACAAACTTCAGTTTTTTTGTTTAGCGATATACACGGGCTATAAAATACGGGAAATCCTTTTAATTTATAAAAATATAACAGTATTTGAATTATTATTTCAATATTATTATCAAAATAACATATAATAATAATTTTATTGCTTATAAGTAACTAAATTAATCATATTCTTAATTTAACGAATAAGGAGCATTATTGTATATTATAGTCTTATTACATACAGAATGTCTAAAAGTAAATGGCATTAGAAAACTATGTTATATATATTTTTTTACGATAGTAGGGTATTTCCATGGTATATCAATTTTTAATAAAACGAGTCACATGCTCCAATACTGTTACGGAATTTTTGATTTTTACATAATAATTGTGATATTTTTAGTATTTTAATATATGAATACTCGAAAAAAATAAGAATTTAAATTTTCTTACTATATATAGTATATTTTAATTCGCCAGTATCGATAACTCGGAAACATTGCGTCGGACCACAAAGTGTTCCGAATAAAAACCTAATAGTTTTGACGGGGACATCTGATGCTGTCTACCAACAGGAGGCAACTTTGAAATCTTAAATGGAAACTTTTATATTTGATTGGAGATTCGGATAAAACATTAAAAAGTAAGTGAATTTTATTCGGAGATTTTTTTAAAAATTTTTGACACAGCGCTGCAAACAACATAAATTGTTTTTTTTTTAATTAAAACTCAAAAATCGTTACATTCATAACTCTTATCATTACTTTTCAAATTTGAAATTGGTAAACTGAAGAAAAATTAATTGAATTTTGTGTCATACAAGCTTCAAGTTTCTGATTTAGAGTAATTAAATAATTAAGAGTATTCAAGAAAAATCGCCCTTTTTAATAACTCTATTAATATATCGAATTTAATTTACATGTACTGCCAAAGTTTACACGACTGGTGTGCTTAAAAAGATTTTGAACGCGCATGGTGTGGTATGGATGGTATTTAGCCGCGTGTAGTAACCTCAGAGCCGTAGATTTCGATATACCGATTGTTGTCAGGATTTCCCGCAGACTGATATGTGTATTGAGGTGTATCGCTGCAAGTATGGCAATGGTGCGGGGGTCCTCATCTACAAGATTCGCTCGGGGCCAGTAGGATGTGACTTCTTTGGCGCAAACGTTGTTCCAGATCTTGCATCGTACTACGAGACGGACATAGTCGATTCAGGAATCTTTTGCGATACAGTTCGACTCCTCTGGTCTAATTATTCAGTGACTCTCTAACAACTTTTAGAATGTTCACAATTTTACTCGGTGTGTAGTGCATTATTTTTCAACGTCGTGACTTTGAGTACTGATTTCAGATTTAATTTAAAAAAAACAAATTTTGTCGTTTGCAGCGCCATTTATCAAAAATTTAAATGAAGTCTCCGAATTTAATTCACTTACTTTTTAACGTTCTATCCGAATCTGCAATCAAATATATGGGTTTCTATTTAAAATTTTAAAGTTGCCCCCGTCGCCGCTCCTCTAGGGGTTCCGAGGGGGGCAAGGTTGACAACATCAAAACCATTAACTTTTTATTTGGTACCCTTTTTGGTCCGACGCAATGTTTCAGAGTTATCGCTACTGGCGGATTACAATGGGACACCCTGTATATTAATATTATTTTTTATTTAATTTAACTCGATGTTTCAAGAACAAAAAAATTACGTGTTTCAATCAAATATATTTTTTTCTTTTAAGAAAAACAACCTTATTAATAATGCTTGTGTATTTTTAAGCTTTGTAATATGTTTTTCTAATTGATTTGTTAAATTTAATTAATTCAATTAAAAAAAAAATCTGCAACAAATTTTGTAAGAAGAAAAAAACAAAAATGATAAAAAATTTATTTTCAGTTGATTTATTGGTGTTTCAATAAAACAGTGTTTTTAATAAAATTCTAAATATAAAATGATGAACAGTTAGAAATAAATTTATGAGATAAATTTTTTTAAGTGGACAGGTCTAATAAGTTTGCAAAATCAGTGATGTCCACTTATGGGAGATTGTATTGCGAAGAAAGGAAGCAAATATTCAAATATTGACGGATATGCGTAAACTGGAATCCAGATAAATCAAGTATATTCATGTGGTTTATATGTAAACTGAAGTCCGTGCTTGTTTCAAATTATTTTTTAGACTTTTTTTCTTTAAAAATATACCTAATTTGATATTAATGTTGATGTATCAATAAACAAAAAGAAAACATACTTTTTAGAAGGTAACATTTATTTCCTATTGAGAAATATTATTTTCCACTCATTTTGAACTTTATTTATGTCTCTTTTTGCGTATCTACTTTGTGAATTTGTGAAAAGTAATAAACAGCCAACCTTTCAAACATTTTCTATTATCTACCTCTACACTCATTAATTAAGATGATTTTAAATTATGATGATAATGCATTTTTACTGTTTTATTTACAAAAATTATAGTCAGGTTTTTACACATAAAATTTCTATGAATAAACTATGTTAGTCATTTTATTTTTTATTATATTGCAACTTTTTGCAATTTTGAAACAAAGATGAATAGTTTAAAAAAATGACCAAATAGATATTAACGCACAACATATTCATTATAGACCAGCAATAGCAGATAATAAAAATCATAAATTAAAATTACAAATTACTTATAATATTTAAATAAGTTATTATTATCAAAATATAAGTTATATTATTATAAGGTATTAATGAATTAAAATTAACAAAATAAAATAACAAATTTATGCATTTTGCATAGTTGTTTTAATAAATATGCTCCAGTAAATGGTTTTCATATTAAATTAAACAAACTTGTCGTCATTGATATATAAAATTTAACTCGATTTTGATAAAATAATATTAAACAAACATTCGAAAATAAAATAATTCCCAAATAAATAATATATTATTCCCTCTCTAACCAAAAATAGCTTATGGAATTATAATCGGTATTTTTGCACGCATCCATATTCCATACCGCGTTAATTGAATTGATATAAATTTAAATAATTGCCCAAAAGTACGGGATTATAGATATTTCAATTACAAATATATAAACCATATAAATAGAATTTCGGGATTTGTTTTATAAATAAAGCTGCACAGATAATATTTTATTGTGATTTTATATCATCATTATCATCATCCCCATTTTTATCATATTGGCGCAAAAGCTCCACTAATTGGAAGCGATTAATCTAATATTATAGTGTAATCTTATTTAAGCTATAAAATTGTAGTATTTTATGAATTATTCTGTTTAATTGTCGCATTAAATTTTTTATTAATGTTAATTTTATCGTGCAGTATATATGTAATTAAGGTAATAAATTTCCCGAGGGGTTTTTAAATACTGCCTCATTTTAATTTCGGCTGTTAGAAAATTAAGTCAATGTGATCTGCCTTTTGGGCTTTAATCAAGCAAATACTTTGGGGGGCTGGTTATAATCTATGGCGATTTAATTCTCAGGTAACCAGAGGAAACAGCGAAGAGAAAGGACGACATTCACGAGGGCGCAACTGGATGTCCTGGAGGCACTCTTTGCAAAAACAAGGTATCCTGATATCTTTATGAGGGAGGAGGTTGCGTTGAAAATTAATTTGCCTGAATCTAGAGTACAGGTAAGTTATAATTAATTTCAAAATTAAAATAGTGCCTGAGGTTATATAAGCTTTTTTGTTGTTTGCGCACGGAAATTTATTTTTGTAAATAATAATTTTCCGTGTTTTTAATTGTTATTCAAGAATCTTAGAAATCAAAAATAATTATTTATTGTTTATCAAGTACAATTTGTCTACAATTTTTATGTACCGATGAGGGATGAGGTTATAAACAATAAAACCTTGCTCTATTAAAGCTTTTTGTGCAGCTATATAATATTTTTTTGCTTCTCTAATTTTTACTTTTGTTTTGGATTATTCACGTTCTTAAAGTAAAACTTCTATAGTGGTGATATTTTTAAGGCCAAATTTATTTTTTCCCTTTTTTGCGTCAAGGAATGTGTAATTAAGATGGGGCAACATCAGTACAAACAAATCGAATTTGACAATCTAATTAATATTATTTGTCAATATCAGATACAGAACCGCATATCAATGTAAAGAAATCGGTTTACTTAATTTACTTTGATGCATATTTAATTTATAAGACAACCTCGTTAGTAGGACCGATCTGTTGAAAGACCGTCTACAATGCTTGGGGTTCCCGGTTCGATTACCGCTATTAATATTTTTTTTATAAAAATTATTATAAATGTTTTACTTCTGCTGTTGTGGTCTATGACCACTTACATTTAAAAAAAATAAGTTTTTTTATAATCAA
>JARJEC010107794.1:0-13682 GCA_030264575.1 Tachinus sp. AB-2021
GAAAATATACAATACAATAGTACGAAGTATAATGACATACGGTGCCGAAAACTGGATTATAAATAAAACAACTAAGGTTAAAATAAAAGCAACGGAGATGAAGTACTGGAGAAGCAGCTGTGGAGTTACAAGAATAGATAGAATTAGAAATGAGAAAATAAAAAGAAGAATGTGTTTAGAAACGAATACACTAGACTACATCGAGGAGAAACGACTAACCTGATATGGCCATATTAGACGAGCGGATCAAAACAAATTGATTTCACAGGTAATGGAATGGATCGCCAGGAATGCGCAAAAAATGAAAACTTAGAAGATCATTCAGGGATGAGGTCTATGAAGCGATGGAAGAGAGAGGACTCCAGGAAGACGACTGGATGGACCAAAACAAATGGAGATCACGGTTGAGAAAGGGAAAACAGCGCCAGCTGTAGAAAACCCTTGTTATATATATTTGAAAATCGTAAAATCAAAGGGGGTGGCCACTTCAAAATAAAAATGTTGGTATCATAGTATCAGTTACATCTTCTTCTACAACAAGTACTTATTATATTTTTTTTAAAATATCATGACCCACCTTCTGACACCTCAATTGAAAGGTCTCTACTAATATATTTAGCTGTGTTTGTTTTTAAGATTTGTGCGGACATTTTTTTTCACAAATTAATAAATAACAAGCAACATATTTGAAACCGCTGAAAACAGACACACTTGTCAACGGTATATTAAAAGATGCCGCCTTTAAAATAAAAATGAACTTGAGATTTACATTATTAATTTAAATAGGACATCTTTGAATATACTGTTGACAAGTGTGTCAGATTTCCTCATTGTTCCAAAAACATCCTTTAAAAGATTCCCACCTTGTAAGAACCCATTTGAAATATCTTTATTATTGTATTTTTTAATTTTTTAAATTAATAAAATAGTTATTTATATTGAAAGTGTGCGAGTTGTGAGCAACCAACTATTCAAACAGAGTGTCATGAAATATTTTAATTACAAAAAGAAATATTATCCTTTATTATTGTTAATATTGATTAGTATATTTATATTAACCTATAAAATTGAACAGCTGATAAACAAATGGACAGTGTAGGGCCATTTAAAGCTTCTGTCGAGACGAGAAAAATTGCGATCTCGTCTCGATCTCGTCTCAAAATCGATTTATTAGATTTTTTTAAGGTGAAGATCGAGATCAAGACGAGATCAAAAGGAGATCTCGACGAGATTTAAAGAAATGTATAAATAAAATTATTATTTTAACAAACGTTTATTTTATATTATATATGTATAAAATTTTAAATATTTTTTTAATCTTGTCAAAATTTTGTCCAGATTGAAGATCAAAATTGATAACGAGAATTTCAGCAAGATCAAAACGAGATCTTTTTTTAAGATGTCGACAAAATCAAAACAAGATCATTTTTTTATAATCTCTACGACACGAGATCGAGATTTGATTAATCTCGCCTCGTCTCGTCTCAACAGAAGCTCTAGGGTAATTCACTTAAAATAAACAAATTTTTAATTAAAAATTATTTTTTTTTGTTAAACAAATTTTAGCTTTCCGTCAATAGGATTTTGTCAAACACCTCTTTTTAATAGGATATGTCCCAATACATAATTTTATATTTAAATTTAAATTATAATATTTCTTAAAATCGATCAATATTACTGTCAATATTTCAAAAAACTGACAATTTTATTTATCTTGGAAGGTCTAGTACTGATGAAATAATGAAAGTAGTAAAGTTGTTTTTCAGTATTTTTCGTAATCCAAGCATCAACATTTTAATGTCGTGTTTACGTTCACAAAGTGATGGAAATACTAAAATGTTTCTCTATTAGCCAGTGCCTCTTAGAATACTGAGGTAATTACTTGAGATTTAAAATGACTCGATACTGATGCTCGACTATGTATCACATAATGTCAGTATTGCGGATCGTGCAGGACGACTTTTACGTTTTTAATATATAATATAATACGTACAATTTCGAGCATGACAATATTTTGGATCTTTGCAAGACATTCGACTGCGTATACACAAAATACTTTTGCGAGAACTCTATTTTTATGGCATCGATCCTGCTAGTTGTCGCATATTAATGAGCTATTTGGCAAACCGCAAGGAATGCTTTAAATTTGGATGCAACGTATCTACCAATAAAATATGGTGAACCACAAGGTTCCATTCTAGGTCCGCTGTTATTTTTAATATATATATATATATATATATATATATATATATATATATATATTAACGATCTACCAGAATTTATTCAGTTATCTGATTCTAATCTCTTTGCCGACGATACAACATTACTTAATTACTTAATAGAGATAATACCATTAAAAACGCAATTTTGAAAAATGGTAATGGATTTGTGTTAGCAAAAAAATTTAATAATCTAAAACTTAATACTGATAAAACGATTAACATTATTTTCAGTTTGCACACTAATAATACCGATGTTGATGCCACAAAATTTCTTGGATTACATCTAGATTGCAAACTTACTTGGAAAGATCAAGGTAAAGCAGTTGCAAAGAAAATTTGTCCCGGAATTTTTGCTTATATTGTAAACTCGGTTTCTCACGACTTAGCTAGAAATGCGTATTTTGCTTTATGCCATACTCACTTATCTTATGGCCTAATCATTTGGAGTCATTCATCTTGCTTGCGTTGCAAAGAAAAGCGGCTAGAAATCTTTCCGGTTTTACATATAGACAAGACTGAAAAGAATTTTTCACATCACTCAATACCATCTATGTTCATTCTCGACTGTCTTGTTTATGTGCAAACTAATATCAATCATCTAAAATACTCATGCATCAATGTATAACTACAGAACACGTAACACATTTATATCCATCGGCTATAAGATTGCGCAAATCTGATAATTGTTTAGTTACTATAGTAGACTATTTTTTAATATATTACCAAGTCACATTGAATAGCTTCCGTTGTCAAAGTTTAAAACTATTAAATTTCATTTACTTTCTAAGGCAAATTGTGATTCTGAAGAAAATTAAACAAACAAATTTGCAGTAAATTTTTACAACATAGTTCTTTTTTTAAATTATATTAGTGTATTTATGTACAATATATATTTATACAATATAATATAATATATATATATATATATATATATATATATATATATATATATATATAAAATGTATAATGACTTATTAAAGTACTTGTATTAATAACATAAATAAATATTATTATTATTATTATTATTCTAATTAACAAGAGTTCTAAATCGTAAGGCATTTTTACAAATTTCTCTTCTTATTCAAAATTATACAATTTAATAAACAAAAGCATTATAGGTTTCATGGACAAAGAATTCTACTCTCATATAATGGCTATTATTCATTCGTATGATTTACTCGTCTTCGGCTCATTGCTAACTTCAACCTCGTGAATAATAGCTATTATTTTATGTTTGTTGAATAATGTACTATTTTTAATAAGTAGTCTGATCAGTGATTACAAGTAGATTACTTTCTTTAAATTAAAAATTAAAGTTTTTCAGGATTTTTTAATATTTTGCCTATTTCAATGAAATATAAACTAAATGTCGTAATGCGCACTTAAACTTTTCTCCTAACAATATATTTCCGCCATCAATTTTTTGCATTTAAAAAAAATAATTTTAAATTCAATAAGTTAAGTAGACTATTGGCATGTGTTGGTGGAGGACAATATAAAAGTAAAGGTGGATCTGGCCGACTCACTTTGCATGTCCCTGTTTATGTAATTTTAATTTAAGGTTTTGTATTTCGCGGGTTTCGACACTGACTTAACACTAATCATGTAGGTTTTGTTTTCCCCATTTGACCATATCAAAAGCGCCATCTATTGGTGATTTATTTTCTCCTATACCGAGAAAAGTAACAAGTTTTAAGATGTTCAAGTAAGGAAAACAAAACCCACGTGATCAGTGTCAATCAGTGTGAAGTGATCTGTAAGTTTAAAATTCTTGTGTCTGTCTAAAATTCTCAATTTCAATAACCAAAACGATCAAGAGAAAACATCTCTGTCACTGGTAAATATGTATTACGTTAGTTTTCTGACATATCACGTGGGTTTTGTTTTTTCCATTTGAGCAGTTCAAAATTTAATACCAGAGGTCAGCCACACCGCTGATTTTCTCCTACAAATTCATATCTTTTTTGTATTTTGTATTTTTAATTTTGTTATAAATTTCACAATTTTCATGTAAATTGACAACATTGATCTTTTTGGCTTTTCTGATACGTTTTTATAAGTTAGGTAATAAACTAACAACCTAAAACTATTTTAATTCAATTTCTAGGGTTAAATTACTGTAGAATTGAGCAACTACCTTTCTTTATTTGATATTCTATTCAAATCGAGGTCGTTTATGGGAATTTTTGAAATAAAATTGACCACCACGTGTAGCCAACAACAACCAATCAAAACGAATTTTTGTAGTTTCAAATGTTTGGTATAAATACAATACTTTTTCCTATATAGAGGGAAAAGTAACAAGAGGTTGCAATGCGCACTAAAACTTTTCCTCCAATAATATATTTCCGCCATCATTTCTTTACGTTAAAAATAATCATTTTAAAATCATTAAAATAAGTAGAATTGCCAACATACTACTTATTTTATTATACTATTATGTGTTGGTGGAGGATAGTATAAAACTAAAGATGGATCTGGTTGTTCTGTTCGATATGTTTGCTTGTCCCAATTTTATATAATTTTAATTTATGTTTTCGTATTTCGCCGATTTTGACACTGACTAACACTGATCACGTTTGTTTCGTTTCACCATCTCAAAAGCAAAATCTATTGGTTACTAGTTTCTCTTAAAGGAAGAAAAGTAATAAATTCGTTTAGTTTTTCTGGTTTGTAATTTTTTTAATGAAACAGTAACGAAAATTTGCAAATTTTAGAGATCTACAAATGCGTTTATATGAAATTTTGTTATAAATTTCATAGTTTTCTTGTAAATTGACAAGATTCTTCTTTTTGCCTTTTATAATGCGTTTTTACACGTTAGGTATGCAAATATCAATCTAAAACTAATTTAATTCAATTTCTAGGTTAATTTACTATGAAATTGAGAAAATAGCTTTTTTCATTTTTTTACGAAAAATTTACCATCACTTATTGCCAACTTAACCAATCAAAACGAATTTTTGGGCGGCACAATTAGTGTGTACTTCTAACATATTCACCAAATTTCAGAACGCTATTTTAAAAACTGTTTGAGTTATGCCTTCCACACGCACACACACACACAGACACATACATACATACAAACATTTTTTCTAAAAACCACTTTTTTAGACATATGGACCTCCAAAACGTATATTTCCGTTAAATTCTCAATTTGGAATTTTTTGTATGACTCCAACACTTAAATAAACACAAATTAAAAGAAATGACAAAACTGCAAAATACACAAACATAAAACTAAAATACTAAATTATTAAAAAATCAAAAAATTAACAATGAACGAAAACAAATTAATCTAAAAAAATAAGTAAAATAATGAATTAAAAAAAATATATAAATAAAAGAATTAGCAATTCAAAAAAATTATAAATAATACAAGTTAAATGTATATAAATACTAAAATATAATAAAAACTAAAGAAAACTTAAAAAAAAAACGTAGAATTATAGCAGAGAAAATATAAAAAATGAGCAAAAAAATGGCAAGACATACCTATAAAAAAATGACAAAAAAAATCTCTCTCTTTTACGAAAAGTGTGAGCAAATTATTCAGGTCGGCTTAAACAACATTCTTGGGAATGTTATAAAAATTGCAATTTAAACAAACAAATAAAATTGTGCAATAAATTAAGAAAATGAAATAATCAAAAAATGAACGAAAACAAAAAAATATATGTAAAAAGTAAATCTAACCAATAATCGAAAATAACTGAAAACAAATGACAAATAAACAAAAAACAATCTAACAAGTAATTATTTATAAAAATATTGTAGAAATTATGCAAATTTTTAAAACATATATTTTCAATGGTAGTTTCATAAATAGATTGATAGTACAACTTGCCTGGGCATTGATATTTGGTTACAGCTCCGGCAGAGATTAAATGAGGTTTCTATGAGCTTTTATGAGCTATTGATGAGCTTTCGATGATCTTTTATGAGCTTTTGGTGAGAATTTATGAGCCAACTTTATGGACCTGAAGTAACATTTAATAGTAACTATAATAGCTTATATATTTTAAATATATATAATATTATAAATATACCTTTTTATAAAATAAATTCACAACTTATTCTTTTAGTTTATCCGTATTTCGGCATTTTGCAACATTTCGGGAATTTTTGACGCGTTATAATAAACACATTTTAAAATCTGACTCGAAGCTTATAATATGCATTTTGAAATTTTTTTATATTTTCAAATATTTTCATATATTTATCAGCTTTTCTCAATATTAGAAAAAAGATTCGTAATATTTCGGGCATATTTTCTGGATATTTTCCAAACATTTTTTATATTAATATATTCTTGACATTTTGAAACTTCTTTCAACTTCATTCACATAACATTTTTGTCAGTTATACTAATATTGGTTTTCCAAAAGTTATAAACTTTTACTAAAAAAAAAAGTTGAATATGCTTTGATAAATTTTCGAAATAATAAAACTACCAAAGATTCCCTAGTCAAATATTAAATTACTGTTTGTTCAGCCGGAAACAAATTAAAATTATTCTATTTTATTTAATTGCAAAATTGTGCAAGCGCATATAATCCCTTGTAAATTATTTTAGGTTTATCTTTAGTGTAGCAGCTCTACGAGTCGGAATGAAATTACAGTTTAAATGGTGAACTCTCATTATCTCCTAGTTGTCCAAGATAACAAGTGCCTTCCACCGGCAATGACTGTAATGCTAAAACTGCATTATGTAACGATAATGCACAAATTGCTATTGTGGCATACGTAAAAAAATGCCATCGTTGCAATGCAACAGACATTCCACGTCCATTTGCAACGATAAATTATGCAATTTGTTACAAGCGAATTGAAATCAGCACCACGTTTAGCTTAACGCTGTTATAAAGGATTCTATTATAAATGTCCTCCATTAAATTTTAATGGTGTCCGAAAGCATTTTTGCCTAAAAATATAGACAAACGATTTATTATTATCTGATCTATTTATTATTATAAAAAAGTGTCAAAAACAGCTTAAATTTGCCACTATGCAGATTTTTTAAAAACAGATTTTAGTATATTTTAATGTGGGCCCCGCACTCAGTCAATGAAGATGGATAAACATGCAACCATTTCAATTTTCAGTAATAATTGAAATTTATTATAATATCTGCATCAATCCATTCTGCACAGAAGCAATATTCGCCTGTATTGATCAATATATTGAAATTATTGCGTAGTATGCAGGATAATAATTATTGAAATAATTTTGTTTAACATAATTTTCGCGATATAATTTCAATATTTGTAATCTAACAAATTTTACAAAAATAAATATTAAAGTTTTGGCTGTAATAAAACAATATATTAATTTAAAATAACAAACATGTTAAACTTTTTTACAATGTTTACTCGTTTTATTTTATATTTACATACATTACATCCACCAACAATATTTTCATCCATCCCCTGTGTTCATATAATTTCTTTTATGCGAAAAATATTATGTAGAATCACGATATTAAAATGTATGCTCCGCTTGTTTATTATTTATTCTGTTCTCGCATTATTACTTTTTTTTGTTGTTGAAAATTTTCGGATAAAAAACCTCAATCAATTTAGATTCTTATCCGACGGATTAATTAAGGAGCTTGCTTCAGTTGACTGATTGCTGCATCAATATTTTTCAGTTAAAATAAAAGCAGTAAAATAAATTTAATTAAAAAAATATGTTCATAAAGCGGGTGAGATTTTATGGAATTTCAACTCGAAACATTTCACTGTAATTAATTACATCCCATTATTATTACTTTGAGAGTTGAAAAAAAAAGTAATAATAAATCATGCATTTAGCCTACTGGAAAAGTTGCAATGAAATGATTAATTAATTATATTGGGCCTTTAATAAAAATTAATGAATTTTTCCTTTCGTTTTCATAACGTAATAAAAGAATCACAACAAACTCAATATTGATTTATGGCGAGAGATGTAATGTTGAATCTATTAAAATATTGTCTGAATCAATATGTCGCATCGTATAAGGGCAAACTTCAAAGTAATATTTTGATTTCTCATGGGGTATCCGGACCGCATTGCTAAATTCCTATCTACACTGACAAGATATTTGGTTCTCCTCCTACGCATAAATCAAGTGTGTGATATGATAGATAGAGCAACAGGCAAACTTGCTTCAACCCTTGGATAACCCAGTGACGCATATTGGGGGACTCTGTGCCTCGCCCTCAGGTGGCCATCAATCAATAACTATAATTTATGTCAGTTAAATATTAAATTATACATTAATACCTTAGCACTATAAATAATGAAATTGAACCCTTTTCAAATTTTCCTCAATATTTTAGCATCACTGAGTCTGCAAATCTATCCCCGTCTTAATTTATTATTATTATTATTAAAATATATTTCCTTCTTTTCATTCCTCTTTTATAAATAAAGAAATGGTGATCCCACAAAAAATATGCCATTGAATGAATCACACTAATACATCATTGGATGGATGCGTATCAACATATATTAGTCCATCCGTCGAATGCCGAGATTTATTGCAAAACCCTTACATGCGTCTTTTTATTCTGGCTGTGCATGTGGCATACAATCCCAAGAAAAAAAGTCGGAATTTCAAATTAGAAGATGATTTATTTCTAACAATAAAATATGATGTTGATAATAAAAAATGCTATTGCTATTTATACTTGATGTAATATTGAAATTAATCAATTCATATATAAAATATTATTTAGAAAAAAATCATTCTTTGATTGCATGGATAACAATGCTACTTTTTAATAAAATTAATTTACTTAAATATATTTCAATGGCTGCAGAAAGGCGCTTTTTATTATTTATTTATTGAATATTCAAATTTTTCCACTGCTGTTAATATTATTTTGCCATAAATGTTCAATATTTTAAATAAATAGCTATATAAGTAGCTAAAAAAGAAATATTTACCCCAAACGGTATATAAAAAAATGTTATATAAAAATTTGACATCAATTTATACATTATCTTTCTAAAACGATAGGAAAACAGTTTCAATGCAAGTTTGCAAGTGTTTCTTATAAATTAAAACGCTAATTAAGTAAAACACTTTGGTGGTGAGGTACAAATAGTAAAAAGTGTTTTACTTAATTAGCGTTTTAATTTTCAATTTGCATTTAACTGAATAAAATGAGACCGTCTAAAAAATAACTCCTCTACGCTTTGGCAAATGAGCTGCTGTGCATAAGTTAGAGAAAGATAGAAATACGACTTTATAGAAGGTTGTTCGTAATAACCATCGTATTTATACATGTCATGCAATATATTAAAAATAATAAACATATTTAGATATTTGACAAATTTATTTCTTGCAACAAATCTTACGATTTTATATATTTTTGACAAAGTTTCTGCAAGGATTTTCAAAATATTAGACTTTTTTGATACTTATGGAAAAACATTTTAGCATATTTAACCACTGCTTCATTTTTCTTGCTTGAATTATGAAACCCAAGGTTTTTGAAAAACTTATTTTGTACAGCATCAATGTTTTTTTAATCCGTCCTTCACTTTGAATGCTATCTGCAATTGATTACTAACGACTGCACCAGTAAACTGGATACTTACGTAATTGGAAAGGCTTCGCAAATAAAATTATACCATCAAAAATAGTAAGACAGGCACAAAAAATGACGTTAGGGAGTCTTTGTTTACTGTATGAGTAAACTAAACAAAAAAATCGGATATTCCAATATTATATGGTCGAATACCAAATGTTTTGATTACAAAATAGTCAAAAAAAGCTCATAGTGTACTATCAGTCCACAAAGGTAATTTTAGTATAATAAAAAAAGTGTGCTTGGACCACACTACAGCAAAAGTAAAATTCTTATAACAACCTACATAGAAAAATTATTATTCAAACCGGAACCCCTAATACCGTAGATGATTTCTCAAGCGCCACGCCGCCATACATTGATTTGTGGTAATATATCTGACACTGACAAATATTATTAATTAATTTGTCAACTTCTAATTGTTTTTGATGTTGCTCCGTCTCAGTTTCACTCATTGACTTTACAACTTTTCTCTCTTTCGTCTCAAATTTTTAATGCATATAACTAGTTTATTATAAAGATGCCAAAAAAAGAAAATATAAAATCTGTGAATAGAATTAAAGTTGTTTGTACAAAAATTCAATAAAAACCTGCCACCAATCCTGTTAAACATATTATGAATTTTAAGTTTTTGCTATGGATGAGCGCTTCCGCAAATCATGAGAGACTGAAACATTGGTATACACAATATAATATTCTGTTTTGCGATCATTAACTCGCGTTCGGATTCTTCCACTCGTTTCAAATTTTCATTCTAATATTGGTACAGAATATACTATTCTCTCACAAGCTTTACGGCGTATATTCTCCTACCTAATTAATTTCCAAATCATGGATCAAGGCGTCGTACCTTAGGATTAAATGCACGGGCTGTGCTTTCTATATGCCTTGCGACTAACTATGCTGTTCACGCGGTACAAGGTACCCATCTCTGCATGTGTACGCAGTGGCACCATTCATTGTTTTTGAGTCAATATTGTTTTTACTAATTGTTTGTGCTCAATGTCTACCTACGTTGCAGACGTTTGGCACAACAGTTTTCTTTAAACAAAAAAACAAAAATTTGTTAACCAATCAGCAATATTTAAAAACAATTTAAATGGCAGGTCACTTTACCGGCCATTTTTTTTAAATAAAATAAAAATTTCAAACAAATTTGTTTGCAAACCCCTTGTGGACTATTAGTGACCATTTGTACCCGTTTTAACGGTAATGGCTCCAAGACGGTCTTGCCATATAATGCAATTTTTTTTTTAATTTCAAAATTGCAAGTTTAATAGCCAAAGCCATTTTTTTGTCATAGTCAAAAATAATATTTGTATAAATGCCTAAAAAGCATTTATTAAAATCTGTATATTTCTGCAATCGCAAACAACTGTTTGTAAAAAAAGGTAGAAAATAATTAAATTGAGAAGCGCTGTACTCACAAAGGATGTGTAAAGATTTAGCCACGGTGTGTGTGTACGAGCTTATTCATAGGTTTCCTGCGCGACATACACAAATATTTTGCGTAGTAGCGCCGCATCACACGTGACGATTAATTTTTAAATAAACTGTGTCTATACATCAAAAATTTTCTCACCTTAGTAAATAAACTATCTTTGAAATTTTTATTTTTTTAAATTATAAAATAGTAAATTAAATATCTTTCAAGCAACATGCCAACTTTGATAGATATTTATGACAATATTTACATTTACATTTTAGTTTAAATATTTTTGCTAAACATCAAATTGTTTTTTCGATACAATTAATCAAAACTACATTGAGTAAATTTCATGGTGTAGGGGTCTAAAAACTTATCAATATGGGCACTAGCTATTTCAGTTCCAGTAACTAAACCGTAAAACAATATTTTCTAAAAGAAATTATAACATTCAGTGGTTTTTTATTGAAACAATTTGTAAAATATGTTATAAGCATCTATCTTGCGGTCATTTTTGATATTAGCATTCTTGACAAATGCGTGTGTTTGCAAGGTTATGTTATTGGAACTTTTCAAGTTTGTATGCTCAAAATAATGGCTAGTAAGGTAAGGATAATCCGATAAATTACAGTGGATTAAACATAGATAAATATTTTTTGACTGGTTTTACGATCACAACTGGAATTAATGGCAGACTTAATCTTCAAGAAATGAAAATATTGTCAATTAGAGAATAAACAAAGTTAAGCAAAAGCAAAGTTAAATAGAAAAGGAGTGCAAAATAATATAGTTTTGTTAGGTTATGTTAGGATATGACAAGACAAAAAACAGCTAACTAGCGTAGTCAACTCCATAGTGTTACACGGAGCTCTGGTATGGAAAGAATGGATCAAGTTTGCAAATTGAGAAACATCCTGGCAAGGACACAAAGGAAAGTGGGCATAAAAGTAACTAGAGCCTATAGAACGACCCACTAGAGCGCTACTGGTAATTGCAGACACGGCCTCCCTGCATCTAGTGGCACAAGAAAAAACTCGCAGCAATACCACCAGTTACCACAAAGAAAGGCCAGAGAGAAAACAAAATGGCAGAAAAAATTAAATATGAACAGCTATACAGGAACCTCATACTAAATGTAGCGTCATGGATAGCAGGAAACAAGGCCACAGAGAATACTACTTAATCATAGGTGCTTTGTTAACTACCTCTTTCTACCTAGCATTAATTCAAACTAAAGGAAGATAACAAGTGTACATACTGCGGCAAAACGAACACAGCAGATCACACGGAGCTAAGCTGCAACGGATGGCATCAAAAACAGGAAGTGGAGAGCGTGGTCAAAACCGAGAAAACATAATCGGCCTTATGCTACAGAGTGACTCAAAGTGACCATGTATAGCAACACAAATTCATAATATCTCGCATACGCGGACAGATATAAAATAATACACTGGACTCTAGAAAACTAATACCGTGATAGTGATCCCTCTAGGGCTCATATGGATAAGAGAGGAGAATTTATTGGGTGCCATTGTAATTGACATGCATTTGCACTTTCTCACAAAAAAGGTAGGTTAGGATGAGGGTACAGTCTTTGACAAAAAAGTCTCAATAACCTTCAAACTTAAAAATTTATTGAATTATAGTCGATTTTCAACTACTAGACATAATTCAGAAATAGAGAGGCAGAAAAGAAAGGCTATGATGACAATGGGTTAGCAGTAAAAATATTATTATTTAATTTATAATGGTATCTGAACCTAAAAATATTAGCAATATACATCCAATATAATTCAACAATTCTACAGGACCCACAAATATTCCACATGATGACCTCTGCCTTCGCGGAAGATTTATTAGATAACATTGAAATTAGTTTCAATGCAACCAAAAAGAACTTTTTCCACTGACCAAAACTAAACAAAAATTTTTCTCGGAATAAATATACTGATTAGTATAAATTACAAGATTCAAAATATGCATATTTCAAGCAGAATGTCTCTAAACAGATTCCTAATGATTTTGGGAGAGCTATTAATGACGATACGACAATGCCAAAAAAACCCGAGTAAGACAAATTATACAAAATTAAGAAACGTTTGACTGGATTACTAAAAAACTTTGGTCACTATTACAAGCCAGTGAAAAATTGTCAGTACATGCCTCAAAAGCGAATAAAACAAAGATACAAAATATGGGTGTGTGCAATCGAATCAAGATATATTTTGAAATTTGAGATATATACCAGTAAAATTGGTCTGGCGAGACTGCTAAAAAAATTTAGGAAGACTTATACTAATCTTATTTAAAATTATATCATGACAAATTTTACCTTTTTTATAGAGGAGTTGAAAAATAACAGTATATTTGTGTAATAACAGAAAAGTATTACCAAGCAATCCGGCATAGATATGTACAGAAGAGACTTTGATTAAAAATCTACCAATAAAAATA
>JARJEC010107797.1:0-11622 GCA_030264575.1 Tachinus sp. AB-2021
TGTGTTCTTTAGTTAAAGCGTGTTCTGTGTTTTTTAGTAAAAGCGTGTTCTGTGTTCTTTAGTTAAAGCGTGTTTTGTGTCCTTTAGTTAAAGCGTGTTCTGTGTTTTTTAATTAAAGCGTGTTCTGTGTTTTTTAGTAAAAACGTGTTCTGTGTTCTTTAGTTAAAGCATGTTCTGTGTTCTTTAATTAAAGCGTGTTCTGTGTTCTTTAGTTAAAGCGTGTTCTGTGTTCTTTAGTTAAAGCGTGTTCTGTGTTCTTTAGTTAAAGCGTGTTCTGTGTTCTTTAGTTAAAGCGTGTTCTATGCCGTGACGGTATTCTACAATAACACAAATGTAAGATTGGTTATTATTTTGCGGAGCCCATCGCCATTACGTCGTTATCAAACTTTTTCTAGCGGGCCAGGTTACGATGGTAAGGTAATATAAACCCAAATCCTGTACATTATAGCACATAATTTGGCAGTCAAGGTGAGAGAGAGGCAAAGGTACAATCCGCGCAGATAATTTAATGTCTTAAAGTTTAATTGGCTATCTACGGCCGTATTGTAATTTTATTATATTACCGAGTAGAAAATTTGTTCAAATATTAATTAATTCAAAAGTATTGTTTTAAAAAAAATGTAGCTGTAAATTCCATTTATCTATTCAAATTGAAATGTATATTTATTAAATACAGTTAAATTGGCTGTATTTTTACGTTAATTTGAATAATTTTGTTTGCTTTTTGCATCGACCTTAACAGTATCGAGCATCAGTAACATAACTAACCACATAAACAATCTACGGTTGACAAACTTGACCTTAGATTAAACGCTTTTCAGGCATTCGCGGAATGGGAATACCCATTAGTATTATCACAAACTCTCCTCAGACTCAATGTTAAATTTCGATGTCTTAAAACAATAAATAAAACCAGTTTTACTTGTAGCTTATTATCTTTGTGTTTGTTTTGTGTTGAGTGGCTCGGGTTATTAGTCTTCGTCGTTGCAGCGACAAGATGTTTACCTATTTTGTAATATTTTTATGCAGTTTGTGTTCGGTCTGCGCGCAATTTCAAGTGAACTTGTTGAATTATGAAGTTCCCAATGCACTCATAGAGCCTTTATCACCGAAAGGATTCCGCGTTTCAATTCCAGGTAAGTTGTGTCACTTGGTGAAATAATATTTTCTATTTTATTCAAATCAATATAAAGATTATTAAAAGCTTTAAATTACTTTCACATAATAAATGATTTTTGTGAAAAAATGCAAATTACTTTGCGGTTAGAAAAAAAATCCATGCCAGGTAAGTTATATATTATATTATGTCATTTGGTGAATACTTAATAATATTTTCAATTTTATTCAACTCGATATAAAGATTATTAATAGCTGTAAATTAATTCCTCGTAACAAATGATTTTTGGAAAAATAATGCAAATTACTTTGCGGTTAGAAAAAATGTGATAGATTTTTTAAGTTAAGTTATGAATTTTCTACAAATGGTGTATTCTCTTATAGATGAAGAAGGAATTAGATTGTTTGCTTTCCATGCAAAACTCAATGAAGAGATGAATGGACGGGAAGGAGGGACATTTTCTAGAGACATATTAAAGCCCAGCAATGGCAGATGGACTTTCGTTGACAAAACTACCAGTTTAAAACCGGGTGATATTATTTATTACTGGACTTACGTCGATTATTATGATGGAGAGAGGAAATTGGGCTACACCAAAGACGACCAATCATATACAGTTACGGGTAACCGAATTATTGCATTATTAATAATCATAACTTTTTACTATGTTTACAAAAAATAAAAATTATTGCAATATAATTGAAATAATTAAACATCAGTAATTATTATATAAATATAATTAAGTTGTTTTTATTTAATTTTCAATGTACCTAATTGTATATTATCTCAATTATATTTTACAATTATAGAATTAATTCCGGATGGCAGCGCTTCCACTACCAGTACTACGAGCACCACAACGTCAAGAACAACCGGCACGACTCCCAAAAACAAAAATAATTGCCCTACTTCGGCCACGCGTAGCGGCAAGAAGACGCAGTGCGCCGGAAAAATATTGCTGAATGAAAATTTCGGCAATAATTTCCAGAACAAAAAATGGGAAACCGAAGTGAAATTTGCCGGAGCACCGGTAATTTTTAATGTAGAATAAACATTTGCAAAATAATATTTTTTATAAAATCTTCAGGACTACGAGTTTGTAATGTACAGCGATTCCAATGAAAATATCTTTCTCCGCAAAAATATTTTAAATATTCGGCCGACATTGACTGACGATAGATACGGCGAAGGCTTCGTTCATTCTTCCAGTGGATTCGATTTAGGAACAAAGTAAGATGCAAATTAAATTTCTCGCACTGTCTCGCAGCACGATTCAGCACAAATTATCATTGCACATTTTCTCGGTAGACGGGGGATGCGGGTTCTGAGCTACATTTTTTGGGCAAAATCCACATACCTAGAAAATTTGCGCTTGAGTTATACTGGTTCAATTTTCAATGCTGTAATAACGCGAAAATCAAAGTTTAGAACAGAATTCAACAAGTAAAAAATAATTACACTAATGAAGTTAGCGTTCGGAGTGTGGTCCGCGTAGAACTAGACGGGCAATTCTTTCACAAAAACCACATTTATATTCACTTGATTTTATATTGTTTGCAAGTTATTGTAAACTTTTTAAAACGGCATTGGTAGTTGAAAAATGTGCATACAATAAAATGTCAAAACAGTTACTATAAGTTACGCGTTCAGTAAGCGGTCCGAGTAGAACCATCTTTTGTTCTACACGGACCGCTTGCTGAACACTTTTATGCGTCAATTAATAATAACAAATTTCAGCTGCACTGGCATTCCCGGCACTTTAGAATGTTCGCAAAAACCGGTAGCTTATTTCATCCTACCACCTGTGATATCGGCAAGGGTCAATACTAAAAGCTTCTTCAGTTTTGTTTATGGTACCATTGAAGTGCGTGCCAAATTACCGAAAGGCGAATGGATTTATCCGGGTTTGTACCAAAAATAATCTTTTTTACTCAATTTTACAACAGAATAATTGTCGAAGCAAATTTTTGTTATCTTACATTGATTCGCTCATTTTGCAGAAATTTTTTTGAATCCGACCCATAGCGAATACGGCGCTGGCTACGAATCCGGGCAGATACGCGTCGCCTTTTCTCCCGGGAATTACAATCTGAACAAAAAGCTATACGGCGGTTGCATTTTGGGAACCAGCACGGCCGCCCGAAATTTCGCCCTTAAGAGCACGGAAAGCGAGACCAGTTGGGCCGAAGCCTTCCACGTCTTCACCGTCAAGTGGGAACCTGGTAAATATTTTATACAGTTTTTTGTAATAATAATAAGTAAATTTTGTTGTTGTTAATTTCAGATAGCATTACCTTGTTAGTGGATGGAGATATTTACGGGTATGTTTATCCGACGGCCGGAGGATTTGCAACGCAGGCATCCGAACTCGGATTAACTGCAGCTAATAGATGGACTAGCGGTTCAGTTTTGGCACCATTTGATAAAGAGGTAAGTGACCTGTGAGATTTATTCCTACCTTCTCATGCTTTTTGATTACTTCCTTGACTAGGTTCTTGATCCTCAAGACAGTGAGATCCTTCCATTCTATCTTAGAGATTTATTCCCTTAGAGATTTATTCCCACCTTCTCATGCTTTTTGGTAACAAATGGGGTGACTTCCTTGACTAGGTTCTTGATCCTCAAGACAGTGGGATCCTTCCGTTCTATCTTAGAGATTTATTCCCACTTTTTCATGCTTTTTGGTAACAAATGGGGCGTCTTCCTTGACTAGGTTCTTGATCCTCAAGACAGTGGGATCCTTCCGTTCTATCTTAGAGATTTATTCCCACCTTCTCATGCTTTTTGGTAACAAATGGGGTGACTTCCTTGACTAGGTTCTTGATCCTTAAGACAGTGGGATCCTTCCGTTCTATCTTAGAGATTTATTCCCACTTTTTCATGCCTGGTCTTGACCTTTTGCTCCCTTTTGTTTGTTCTTAGTTAGTAGGATCATTCACAGGCGAGCAGGTGAATTGGTATAACTACTGTCACCACCAATAAATCCTGCCACCGCCTGTACAACACGTTTACAGATGGGCAGCTTCTTTTTAAGACCTTTCCATACAGATTAATGCGCCGAGTTAACAACCAAACAAAACGTTTGCTATTATCCGGTCCTGCTCCACCTGTGTTAGACATTAGTGCGTTCATTATCTTTACGGTTTTTGCTCCGGTCCTTGCCAAGTGTTCCCTCATAATTAGGTTATGACTTTGCGTTACGCCTAAGTATTTGGCCGTTTTAAGGGCTTCTGTTTTTTGTGCTCTCTATTCGTCTGAGCGCCCATTTTGTTAACATTTCTATATCTGCACTTACCGATAATATATACCGCTAGGTCATCCAATTACCACAATAGCTTTTTTTGTGTTGAACCTTACCACACCATCGTAATATATGTTCCACAGCGTCGGGCCAAAAATCAAACCCTGTGGAACATCGCATGTCATCTGCACATTTTGGTCCCCAAATATTATCATTAGATCTGTCAGGTACAGCTTAATCATGTTTATGAGGTAAGGAGAGATACTTTCTTACTATAACAGGATCCCAGTCAAACTGGTACATAAACATGTTCAGGAAAGCTATGGAAGAAATTGGCTTTAGAAAAGTCTCCTGAACTAGAACAACGTCAAGTTACCAAGCCTCTATTTCAAGATTATTTTTAAAAGATTATTCGCATATTATAATGGGGTTTTTGGCAATTTTTGGGTAGCTTTCGGCCGCTAAAGAGATGGTTTGTCAGAAACCATTTCCTTGAAAATTTTCATAATAGTCAGTGGCTGATTTGTTTCCATAAGTGATACATTTTATGTTTTATAAACAAATAAACATTCTACTAAAAGCGCTTGCGGTTTGCTAAAACAAATTGATTTTATTTTATCATTTAGATGTACGTGACAATCGGTGTCGGGGTTGGCGGTCACTCATTCCAAGACGATCCTTCCAAACCATGGGTAAATAACGACCCGAAAAGCCAGAAGCTGTTCTACAGAGCTAAAGATAAATGGCACGCAACATGGGGAATCGAAAGCACCCTGCAAGTTGATTACATCAAAGTGACTGCCTTATAAACATTTTTTGTACAATCTTCATATTTTATATACACAATTTTGGTTTTAGTTTTTTATTTAAAAAAATATAAATAACAAAAATAAGTTGTCTATGTTCGACTTGAAATGTTCTGAAACGCAAAAAAATGAAGAAAAATTTTCTAAAAAAAATAAGTTTTATTCTACCAAAAACGTTCTGAAACGCAACAAAATAATTTAAAAAAATTTTCAAAACGTTTTGAAAAAAATATATAAACTTTTTTTCAGAAAAATAAGTTGTCTTTATTCGACTTAAAACGTTTTGAAACAGTCGAATAAAGGACTTAAACCGTTTTGAAACACAAACAAATATTTTTAAAAAAATTAAGTTGTCTTTATTCAATTGAAAACGTTCTGAAACGCAAAAAAATTTCTTAATACTTCAAAAAAATAAGTTTTCTTTAATAATAAAACATTTCAAAAAAATAAGTAATTAAAACGTAAACACAAAAGAAGTTTAGAAACCAAATATAACTACATATCTGAATGGAGGGAGTGCCCCAGATCACAAAACTGTCATTGATTGGTTGACTACCGATTTTTTCAACTTTCTTTCCCCGTTTTTTGAAAAAGAAATCGGCGTATGACATAGTTAAAAAAAATTTCAT
Organism: Tachinus sp. AB-2021; assembly: GCA_030264575.1. Classification (NCBI taxonomy): domain Eukaryota; kingdom Metazoa; phylum Arthropoda; class Insecta; order Coleoptera; family Staphylinidae; genus Tachinus; species Tachinus sp. AB-2021. Next base: position 5,794 of record JARJEC010107797.1, read on the forward strand.
ACCGCATGATTTAGTTTACAGGTAAAAAGAACGACAACGGTTTTATTTTCTATAAGAAAATTTAATATTTTTTTGTTTTACATCAATTTAAAGTGCGTAGACTCGGACATAGTCGACTTTTAAAGCTGCGTCGTCGTTTTGGTTCAGATTCCAAGTTGGTAGCCAATTTCCGCGGGCATTCCAGAAGTCTCTTGCCGCCTGCAAACAATTGTAAGTTTTTATATAGAATGTAAAAATTAATTATTATTTATTGGGATTATTAATTAATTATTGGGATAGACTCTATTGCAGTGAAATAATTTGCAAAAAATCTCAACTGACAAAAATTTACTTCAAACTTTACTGCAAGTTAATTGGGCACTGGAAGGAGCAAATGTAGCTTCACAAAATGTTTTCTCAATTGTGCACATTTAGTGCTTTGTCTTCGCTTTAAGATACTTTCAATGTTAAAGTATACATTTTGTTAACTTCTTACTGACAAATAAAACAGTTTACTACGTTTGTTCAATATTTTAAGTGGAATTTAATTATTTTCAGAATGAATACGATTTATTGTAAGAAATAGTAAAATGTTTGACTTATTAATGCAAAAATAAAATTTTTAAAATTACCGTTGGTGATTCATTGTTCCATGGTTTTCCGGTTGGATTGGAAGCATCATCAGGGAAATAGGCTACACCGCCTACAGCCAAGTTCATGATCAAATAGTATTCTTGGTCGAAAGGTGCCATTTTGGTATTTCTTTTCCATGGATTGTCCAAACCGCTTGATCCCAATTCTCCCAATTCCCAGAAACCGCCAGCTGGTGGACTCACCATACCGACTTGAATGCCATCGACGGAAAATTTGAGGTAATCCTCGGTCCATTCAAGTTCGTAAGTGTGAAAATCGCTATTGTATCCTGCAGCATTTTTGGCTTCCCAATGAGTTTTGGGGTATCCGTTGTGCCAAAAGTCTGGACCCCAATGCAAAGTGGAGCCTATCATTTGTGTGCCGATGTTCACGCCATTCTGGACCAACTCGCGATTGCCTCTGCTTTCCAAAATGTCGATTTCGCCAGAAGTTGGCCAACCTCCGTAAGCATTTTGACTGGGCATCATCCAAATTGCTAAAACAAAAGTAAATCAATTATTTTTTTCATCGAATTCGAATGAATGATGTTTTTGAATTTTTGTCTGCAGATTATATTTAGTTTTCTAGATAGTTGATCTACAAGAAAAGCAAATCTTTTTGAAATACAAATTGCTTAGTAAAAAAAAACGTATTAATTGCGAAGCATTACCTGGCCATAGCCAATCTCCGGCTGGCATTTTCGCTCTGACTTCAACGCGTCCATATTTGAAGGTGAACGAATTTACGGTTCTCAATCTTGCACTTTTGATCGGGTTCAGAATGTTGTCTGGACTACCGGTACGACTGCATCCGTAGTTACTTGCATCTGTGCAACTAATTATTTGTTTTAGATATTTGTGTCTAACTGAAGTTGATTTTAAACACTTACTAATCTGCAGGTGCTCCACCATTCAAGTCTAAAACTTGAGAACTGAGCGCAGCTTCGCCGATATGATCGGCGGTTAAGGTTGGCTTAATGTGCAAAATTCCGTCTTGGACAAAACTGTTTGATCTGTTGTTGGTATACCATTGGAACTCCCAGTTCTAATCGTTAATTTATCCATTAATTAGATATGTAGCTTGTGACTTATTACAATAAAAATATCATATCACATTTAAACGCAATAGTATCTATCTAACGTAATATTTTAAGACTTAATTAATTTAACAATTGGTTAAAAGAACCGTGTACGATACGCATAGGAAAAAATTAAAAAATGTATATATTAGCTATTTTTGAATTGTTATGAAAACTATTTTTAATTATTTAAAAAAAAATCAAGTACGTTAACACAATTGACATTAAATAACCGTCAAAATTTTACAATGATATTAAATAAACGTCAAAATTTGACATTAAATGAACCTCAAAATATGACATTGACATTAAATTAACGTCAAAATTTGACATAGACATTAAATTAACGTTATGTTTTGACAATGACATTGAATAAACGTCAAAATTTGTCGTTGGCAATAAATAAATGTTAAAACTTCACGTCAAACACAATAATAAAAACAGTTTAAGATTTGATTGTAGGATATTTGCAACTAGTTTGCACTTATTTTATTGCCAAAATTTGACATTAAATGAACCTCAAAATTTGACATTGACATTAAAGGAACCTCAAAATTTGACATTGACATTAAATTAACGTTATGTTTTGATAATGACATTGAATAAACGTCAAAATTTGTCATTGACAATAAATAAATGTTGCAACTAAAAGTCAAAGACAATAATAAAAATAGTTTAAGATTCGATTGTAGGATATTTGCAACTATTTTCCGCTTATTTTATTGTCAAAATTTGACATTAAATGAACCTCAAAATTTTGACATTGACATTAAATTAACGTCAAAATTTGACACAGACATTAAATTAACGTTATGTTTTGACAATGACGTTAAATAAACGTCAAAGTTTGTCATTGACAATAAATAAATGTTAAAACTACAAGTCAAAGACAATAACAAAAATAGTTTAAGATTCAATTGTAGGATATTTGCAACTATTTTCCAACTATTTTATTGTCAACATTTGACATTAAAGGAACCTCAAAATATGACATTGACATTGAATAAACGTCAAAATTTGTCATTGACAATAAATAAATGTTAAAACTTAACGTCAAACAGAATAATAAAAATAGTTTAAGATTGGATTGTAGAATATTTGCAACTATTTTCCACTTATTTTGTTAAATGAAATTAATAATAATTGTACTTACTCCACCACCAGCCAGGGTATTTTCGTGTTGCCAATTATGAAGATTTAAAGTATCAAATTCGTCGCTGAATATAAGGTCACCTCTGCACGCGTTTCCACCTTTCACTGAAGTTTTCGATTTGACGCAAGCTTTGGCGCTCAACGCCTGGCTGACGAGCAACAAGGCTGAAACGATTGTAATTAACAAGCGCATGGTTAATGAATGCGATTGAACTGATTTCTCGGCTTTTTATACCTATATTCAATCATTTTTTATCAGTAAAAAATACTAATCCGTGTATGAGTAGTTGTCAACATTTGCCAAATTTAAATGCGTTATCTATCAGGGTCATCAAAAAATGGTAGTTTACTATCTTAAAACATTCCAGTTTTATTTATAAATTAGAAAATGTTATTGTTTATTAACATTTCTTGTCATATCTGGGGAATTTTGTTGCGTTAATTTTAAAAGTTAACAACAATATATTATTCAATATATATTAAAGATATTGCATTAAATTTATGTTTTAAGAAATACTTTTTAAATTATAACTTGTAATATGTAATACGTTAAACTTGTTAGCAAGAGTACAAAGCGAATGTGTTTAACTTGCGCCTGAAAGTAACCCAATAATGACTAAAAATCTCCCATAAATTGTATTTCTAGTCAAATTTTTCACTAATCTTTTTAAATAAATTACAATATTTATTGCAAAATGTATTCAAAATTGCTCCAAAACAAACTATTTTTAGACATGAAATATTTTCCGGACGTTATAAAAATAAAGTTTGAAAAATTTTAATTCCGCTCATTAGAGATGCTTCAAAATTGCTCCAAAAAGAAAAATAAATAGGAAGGATTCATTTTAAACCGTGAAACATTTCTACAACATAGTCAAAATAAAGTTGTGTTAAAATAAAGATACAAAAAATAAAGTCCGCACATTGTGGGTGCTTCAAATACCACAAAAATTGCAACTATTGCAGAAACAATTAATGAAATCGCAAAGAATGTCTCAAAATGGTAAGCTAAAAATAAACAAAATTTCTTTACGACTCAAATTTTGATTTGCTTCATTTGTTTTGCAACTGGTTCTAAAAATAAAAGCATTTTTTAAGCTGCAAAAACAATTTAGAGTTTTAAGTTGCTCGAGACATCTAAAATTAATTTATACGTGATAATTTGTCAAAAAACTTTAATTGTTTTGCAAATGCTGATCAAAAGTATCAATTGTATCAATTTGCAATAGTAAATTTAAAGGCTTAAAAACTAAAGAATGGGCAACAAAACAACTAAAACTAAGTTCGATACGAGAAAATTATCAAAGACTTGCAACGATTTCCTAATTGGTGCTCGGAATAAACAATTTCGAAGCCACAAAATCATTTTAGAGGTAAGAAGACCTAGTTTTAAGCTTCAAAATTGTAACCAAAATGTCCAACATTGATATGTACAAAAATTATTTCGTGGTTGCTGCCAGAAAATAGCAATTTTGCCGGTTTTTCAGTTATAAGAACAATGTAGAGGCAGGAAAACCTAGTTCCAAACTTTCAAATAGTTGGTAAAACATCTAAAAATAATTTGATGGTTGAATATTTCAAAATAGACTAATTTGAGGTCGCTGATTACGAATCCGAATGTTTTAAATGGAATGGAATGCCAATTTTATTAATGTTTTTGAAAATTTTCAAAATATCTTGCCCTAAGTTTATCTGGGTGACGGGGCTTCCTAGAAAAAAAAACTGATGGAAATTCTGAATTCACAAGCTCATAATCTATGGGTATAGCAAGTTTCATCTTGATCGGAGATGGTCGACCTTGATGTCAAAAAAAAATAAGGTTAACTATAACTAATGGCTTAGTTTTTTTTCAGTTTTTTGAAAAAAAAAACAATTTGGCTGAAAATTTCAAAATAGACTAATCTGAGGTAGCTGATTACGAACCCATTCGAATTTTTTAAATCGAACTTGAAATGCCAAACTTACTAATGTTTTTGAACATTTTCAAAATATCTTTGCTAAGTTTACCTGAGTAACGGGGCGTCCTAGAAAAAAACCGATGCAATTTCTGAATTTGCAAGCTCAAAATTTATGGGTATAGCAAGTTTCATCTTGATCGGAGATGGTCGACCTCGATGTCAAAAAAAGNAAATCGATTTGGCTAAAAATTTCAAAATAGACTAATTTGTAAATTTATTTAACAAATGACAAATTACATTACGGTAAAAAAATTATTGTGACGTAATTTTATCATTTATTTCGCTTATTTAAAATACCAAAGTTATTAGCGTTTTTGAACATTTAAAAAAATCAATTTAACTAAAAATTTTAAAATAGACCAATTTGAGTTCGCTGAATAGAAATAAAATCCGTTAGAATTTTGTAAATCGGTTTTCAAATACCAAAGTCATTAACAACGTTTTTGAAAAATTTTCTAATATTTTTTCAAAAAAATCGCGTTGTTAAAAAATTTAAAAATAGACTAATTTGAGGTCGCTGATTACAAATCCGTTACAATTTTTTAAATCGGATTTCAAATACCTAAGTTATTACCGTTTTTAAAAAATGTAAAATTTAAAAAAAATCGATTTAGCTGAACATTTTAAAATAGACTAATTTGAGGTCGTTGATTCGTTAGCATTTTTAAAATTGGACTTTTTTTCTAAAAAATCGATTTGACTGAAAATTTCAAAATCACGGTAAATAATATAAATATAAATAATTTATTGTGAGTTCATTTTACAAATTATTTACTTCGCTTATTATTGTTTTTTAAATTTTACAAATTGTTTCGTTTTAAATTTAATTGCATAATTATTTATTTATTGGCAATTTAATTTTTATATAAAAAAATGAACATAAAAGTTTTTTACGTTAAAATTATTTACATTTAAATTGACCTAAGTTTAATATATTTAATTTTACAACTAATTTCAAATTGTAATTGTAAAATTATTTAAACAAATTATTATGAGCTTATTAAATCAATCCAATCAATTAATACTACA
>JARJEC010107827.1:0-12717 GCA_030264575.1 Tachinus sp. AB-2021
TCTCGTTATTTTAATTACTCATTAGTAATGGCATTTCGGTGTTTTGCTAAAAACCAAGTATTGTAGATATATCACGTTGTGAATAGTCACTCCTTAATTTTTATTTCGTTGGTTAAAGGCGCGTTTTTCTAGACGCAGTTTATAAATTGCAGACAACAACACATAAGACGGCCACTTTGCGACGTTTTGTATTCCTAAGGAACGCAATAAGTAGTAATGTAAAGCGTTGGAATAGTTTATAATTTTGCTATCATTAGTTTTCATTAATAATTTTACTATTTTCTTTAATATCTTTATTTTCTATATACTTAATTCAGATTAGTTTTGAATATGTTAATATCATTATCAATATCAATTATTGGTTTTAAAAATTGTTGTTTTCCTGCCAACACTTACTATATCCCGCTATAATGATTTTTAACATTTTTCAATATAATATTCAATTTTTAGATTGAGCTTGGACTCGGATTAAAGTAAAAATACCAAGGAATATCCAAGAAATTTTCGTTTAACAAAACTTACTGTTAAAATTGCTTTAAAAATAAGCATTGGAATCAATACTCACAATATCACTGGATAGTATGCATTTTGATTCGAATAAAATAAAAACAATATCAATTTTCGTTTAAAATGTTTTCTATATTGAATTAGAAGTAATAGTTTCCTATTGATAATTAATGTGAAGTTTTTATGATTTTGTAATAGTAGGAGATTATTACTGTTCAATATGAAGAGTCTATAAATCTTTGGGATTATGTAATCATGTAATATATTTTATTCGTCGGCCGTTTATTAATGTCAATATTAATTAATTAATTTATCTAAAAAAGGATGCATTAATATATGTGATTAATACACTCTTTTTCATTCATTATTTTTCAACGTAACACTTTAGGATTTCGACATTTTGATGATGTTTTGATTATATTATATTTTATCGACTTATTAAAACAGATTTAAAATTATTGTCAATGCCAAACAATGCTATTTTGATAATTGTAGATTATGTCAGGATTTGAAATTTTTTCATAGAATTAATATAGATTGTCACAATATTTTTAAGAAGTAATACACTCTTTTTCAAAGTAGCTCTTTAACATTTCGACATTTTGATGATGTTTTGATTATATTATATTTTATTGAGTTATTAAAACAGATTTAAAATCACTGTCAATACCAAGCAATGTTATTTTGATAATTGTAGATTATGTCAGGATTGGAAATTTATTTTGTCACAGAATTAATATAGATTTAGAATATTTTAAGAAACGATCAACGAAAAAAATTGCAATCAATTCGTATGTTAATGAGCAACTAACTGATTAAATAACTATTGTGCCGCTCTAGTAAAATTAGTTCGTAGATATAGTAAACAAAGTTGTCTATCATCATTTAAGCACATGTTAATAGTAAATGGGGCATCATAAAGTTCGCAGTATCAGCATATTTTGCCAATATATACATTTTTACAAACTATCACTGTTTGTCTGAAAGTTGAAAATTAATATTGTTCGGTGCACAATTTTAAAAAGGCGGCAAAAGTAAAATGAAGTAATTAAATAATCACAAGTATTTATAAACATTGAATGGTTAGCCTTTACTATGTGATATCGTATTTAAATAAATAAAACAACTTTTTATATATCTTATCACAAAAATATTTATTAAACCGAACTAGTGTCGACCAATTACCTGGTCAGCATCGTCCGGTGATATAAACTAAAGAAAATAACAAAAACAATACATTATGGGTAATTAGGATTAACAATGAAATTGTGTTAATGTTAATCCTAATTACCCATAATGTATAATTTTTATTATCTTCTTTTGCTTCATATTTGTTTCTATCACCGTATGATGATGACCAGGTAATTGGTCGAAACTAGTCCGGTTTAATATATATTGTTGTGATAATATATATAAAAAGTTGTTTTATTTATTTATAGACACCTTGTAGAAAACATTTATTTTGTTAGAATACTAAACAACCATATTCTAATCAACGATAAAAAGGAGCTTTAAAAAATATTTTTGCAAAATGAACAAAACAAAAATTTTGAATTGCATTGGCGCAGGACGCTTAGACTCTTCTAAAGTAGTCGGCTTATCTCCGCCACCCTAATGCATCTTAGGAAAACAGGAACATTAGTTTCGTATTGACAAGTGAGCTGCGAATTAGTTCGACGCATTGCGTTGTTGTTTGCAGTTTATAAAGTGCTCCAGTCAAGCTGGCTCAAACAGTACCTTATATTTACAAAATATATTAGGTTGCAAATTTTTTGGATTTTTGCTAAAAAGTTTTACTGCAAACCCCAAACCGCAAAAATCCAACAACATTTCCTAGTGCGCCACGAAATGAGGGCAAATTTTCATGGTTTCCATTTACAACAAATATTTCGAATAATTATTGTAATAAACTTTTTTTCGTAACTTTCCAAGAAAAAGTGCCAAAAGCCAAAAAAACTTTCAACATTTTTTAATAACTCCAATAAAATCGCTTTTATTATTGATTAAATAACTCCTATAAATAAGCCCATTAATCAATTATGTAATTTCCAATGTTTGAAAAACGATTTGGACCTTTACTAGGTTATTTTGAGAACGGGTAGATTTTGGTGTCCTCTGTGATGAGTAGTTTTTGCAAAAATAAAATTTGATATAAAACTTGTAGGAAATCGTAGGCCCTACTACAGAAAAGCAGACAAAAATATTTTAGAAAACCACTCCATAAGAAACGCCGCATTTTGGCTCAAAGCACTTTTTCTTGAAATGTTACCTGCTTACCAACTCACCAACTCACGCATTCACCAATTCACAATTCACACATTCACCAACTTACAATTCACGAATTCACGCATTCACCAACTCACAAACTCACAACCCACAACTCACAAGTCACAACTCAATCACTCACTCACTCACTCACTCACTCACTCACTCACTCACTCACTCACAAGTCACAAGTCACAAGTCACAAGTCACAAGTCACAAGTCACAAGTCACAAGTCACAAGTCACGAGTCACAAGTCACAAGTCACAAGTCACAACTCACTCACTCACTCACAAGTCACAACTCACTCACTCACTAACGCACTCACACGCAATAGCGTTGCACGCACACTGACGTCATATCAATATGTGACGTCAGACCTTACACTGACGCTCACGTGACGGCCAATGCCAAGCATCCTTAAACCGCAGTAGATGGCATAGATATTTACATAAAAAACACCCATATCCAGTGTTGCCCTAAGAAATTTTGGTGGATTTTTGCGGTTCTCGACTCGAAGGAAAACCTTATCAAACAATTTGCAACCTAATATATTTTGTAATTTAAAAGTCCCCATTGACTGGCGTATTAGGTAGTACCTGCCTTTTTAGCGAATTACATTAGTCAGCCAAGCAAATGAAACCGCAACCATTTATTTTGAAGAACACGTACCAAGCTTAAATACATTATTGTTACATCCAAAAGCAAAAATAAACCATATTTGTTTTTATACCTATAATAATCGTTGTCATTTTGACCATTGGCTCGATGTCCTGCGGCATTTTTGTCCTGAAACAAGATAAAACATTGTTAAATGTGTGAAATAAAATATACTAAGTAATGCTCAAATCTTTTAAATAAAGTATAGTTTTATCATTAGAATTCCGTTTAAGTTGCGTTAAATTTGCGTTTTAGTTTCATTTTAACTATCCTTTTAGTTTCTTTCTCTTCTAATTGTAAAACCAACTAATATAGCTGAATTATTGAGCAACCGTATCAGTATTATAGAGTTTACATGTTAGGAATGGTGGTCAGAGGTTATAACTGAATCGCTTCAACTAACACTAATTAAAGTCGCAAACTGGAAACAATACAACGTCAGTTAATTTGCAATCAAACTACATAATGCTATTACAATTTTCATTTTGGTGCCTTTGTTTTAAGACATATAACCACAACATGGCTACTCAAAGGGTCCCTATAATTACCTGCTCCTGCAATAATTAATTAATCCCGATACTGCAGATCTCCACACAATGCCTTACACTTCCTTTGTCCAAAATATTGCACAAATCAAATTAACTTATTTTGATATTTACGATAAAATCAATAAAATTTGATTTAATTGTTATGGAGTCTGATGAAAAGAATAAAAAATAATGAAAAGTGTGATCAAACAATTGTGTAAATGGTTGTTTGCGGTATTTTGCAACCGATGACAATAGCCAACTTTAATCCCATAGAGGAGAGTTTTGATATCGAGATTAATTTTCAATATTCCGAGCATATTCAATACTTGAAATATGCATTCAATTTGATTGATTCTCATTAGCCATTACCCGTGGTTCTATTTTAATGAGTCTGATGGAGCGCATAATATAATAGAAAAAGCAAAAGGCAAAAATCAATAATTTAATTGGAATGTTTGTCACAATGCAATTGAATATTAAGAATTTTTTTGTTTGTATATAAAAAATGGATAAAAAAAATGAAATCACCATTATCGATGACTCTTGCGTTATGTATGCATAAAACCGCTGCAATTATTTACAATCGAAATTGTTATGATTTAGTTGTTCAATAATTTAATTGGAATGTTTGTCATATTTGATTAAATATTAAGAATTTTTGTTTGCATATAAAAAATAGTTATAAACAAAAATTAAATCACCATTATCGATAACTCTTGCGTTATTTATGTGTAAGACCGATGCAATTATTTACATTGGTAATTGTTATGGATTACTTGTTCAATAATTTAATTGGAATGTTTGTCATATTTGATTAAATAATAAGAATTTTCATTTGAATATAAAAAATAGATAAATACAAAAATTAAATCAGCATTATCGATGATTCTTGCGTTATTTATACATAAAATCGCTGCAATTATTTACATTAGCAATTGTTATGGTTTAGTTGTTCAATAATTTAATTGGAATGTTTATCATATTTGTTTAAATATTAAAAAAAAATTATTTTTTGTATATAAAAAATAGATAAACAAAAAAATTAAATCATCATTATCAATAACTCTTGCATTATTTATAAGACCGCTGCAATTATTTACATTCAAAATTTTTTATTTAATTGTCTAATAATATAATTGGAAGTTTGTCATGTAATTTGACTAAATGTTAAGAATTTTCAATTTGTATATAAAAATAAATAAACAAAAACATTGAATCACCATTATCGATGACTCTTGCGTTATTTACATATACGACCGCTGCAATTATTTACATTCAAAATTATTATGGTTTAGTTGTTTGTACAAATAGGTGATTACAATGCATGCCAATCAATTTATTAACAATATATTAATCATCATAACAAATTGTAATAATGTTAGTCAGTGCTAAATAGTGTACGACTACTACGACAAATAATGTTTGTTTTATCTTAATACGAATTTTATGACAATATCCATTGAAATCCTAAGATTGTATTAATTATTAGTACAAAAAATTATGAAAAACAACAAGCTACAGATCTAGCCGGAGTGGAACTCGTAGCTGTCAAAATAATGCATCAGTTGTGTGGTCAAAAATGAAAGTTGTCATTGTCCTTTTCAAAATAATAAACGATATTTCTTTACCAACTGTTCTTTTCGTAAAATTGCTGAAACTTTTAGTTCTTACAAAACTTGTTTTATTATGTAATTTTAGATATATAAAAATAAATAAAATGGCTTTTGTTAACAAATAGTCATTTTAAATGACTTAATTAAACATATTTCACTGTATTTCATAGATAAGGCCAGTTTTAAAAAGCGTAATCAATAATAATCTATAAAGGTTGATTTGCCCAAAAAACCGAAACTGGCGTCCTCAAGTAGATTACAAGAATATATCCTAGATACAAAGTTTGCATGATAAATATTCGACTTTTACTAGATTTTTTTAATTTACTTAATTTTTCTTCTTTTAACTTAATATACTTAGTTTCTTTGTTCTTTCTATGTTAACGCAAAATAAAATCCATGACTAGGATTGATCTTTGGTCTCTACTCTATTGATTTTCGCCGACAATTATGAAACCAAAAAACCAAAAGTTATTTAGAATAGATTTTAAATTATTTTATTCTAAGCCCAGATTGGCGTTGTAAAGTGGTTGTCTGTAAATTGTATTTGTTGTTCTAGAATCTAGACAGTTAGTCTAGTATCCTCTACCGTTTACATGTAGAGAATACAACCACTCACTTCAGTCAATCAACAACTAAATTACGAAAATGTAATTAAGTTTTTTCACATTTACAAAATAATTTTTAATTGGTATCAGGTAACCAAATAAGTTTGGGCAAATTTTCCTATATAATCATAAGGATGGTTTTTCTACCTCTACTATTTGGTACTTCAATATTAGAAATAAATAAAACAAAAATTACTATGTTTTTAACCACACAAATTTTATTTATTAAAAAATAAAAATAAAGGCGACTCGAGTTTCGACTTATGAAGGTCATAGTCAAATAATAAAATAAGACTTGATAATGACATTTTCTTATATAGTTTGCACTAGATATTTCTTTGTTATTTATCGATAGTACTTTATATTCTGTGCTTTCGTATGAATTCATATATCATTTGATGCATACAAATTTTGCAGCAATTGCTTAATCCTATTCAAATTCCCACAAACAAAATTCGAAATTTACTCTATGAATACAAACTTCCGAGGCGGCGCAAAAAGTATGCACCTTATGCGGAGATGATGCTGTAAGTGATCCGGCAGTAGTTTAAGAAATATCAGCTAGATCCATAAAACACGCTTTGGAAGACAAAGATTACCAACAAAGAAGTTGTGGAGGCAAATTCCAATACAACGTACTTAGAGCTTGCAAAATGTTTCGATGTGAGTGATGAAATCATTCAGTTACACCTTCACCAGTTAGGGAATAAGTGGAAGTTAAGCAAATATAAATTGTCAGATGATAACAATCCAATTGGTTTTTTGATAACCAACAAAGAAGTTGTGGAGGCAAATTCCAATCCAACGTACTTAGAATTTTTCAATGTGAGTGATGAACCTTCACCTTCACTAATTAGGGAAGAAGTGGAAGTTAAGCAAACATGAATTGTCAGATGATAAAAAATTTGGGAAACTTGTCACGCTATCAAAATAAACCTTTTCTTGGTCAATTGTAAATTTGCGACAAAATGTGAATACTGTTATCCAATTGGTTGTCAAAGACTGATCCACTTTAACACACCTTGCACAAAAGAAATATTTGATTGTGTTTAGTGGACAGCGCCGAAATTTTCCATTACGCGTTCCTGAAGACGGGCAAAAAAAACCATTACTGCTGTACTCTATTGTAATCAGCTTTAGCCCACGAATACAAGCAAGATTCATTCAGAATTGTTTATTTGTTTCTGTTTTACTTCATTGGGCAAGTAAGCCGATGGCTTGTGATAACGAGATTTTGATGGGACCAACTTATTAGTGACTTCCGAACCACCAGTAGGATTAAAATTGGTTAAATTTTTGGGGTTTAAACCCACGACCTTTGGCTGGTTAAGCTATTGCTTTACAACTGAGCTATCCACCATAATTCTTTGATTAAAACCTCGTAACCTCAAGCCGCAAGACCTGTAAAAATTGCACTTGGTTGGGAAACGATACCACGACCACCTTATTCTCCTAATATTTTGCGTAGTGATTACCACCTGTTCGCGTCTCTTCGAGTGAATGCAAAATTTAACTATATTTTTTGTTTCCAGTGTACAGGTTGTTCTTTCTATTGTTTTACGAGCTGCGCAAAGAGCATAGTAGACTTCTCAAAAGTTCTTTACTGGATACGTCATAAAATGTTGAAGAGTATTCCCAAACTAATAAAAATGTAAAAAGTATTACAAAACATACATTAAAAAGGAAATATTAAAAAAAATTTCAAATAACAAAATTAAGTTAAAAAGGTTGGAATTTTTGAATTGGCGGAAAAAAGTGCCAGATGAAATAATCAAAATTTTAACGAATGGCAAAGCAGCAGAAATGGATGACATATGCAATAAAATAATATAAAATGAAGGAGATGAATAATTAAATAACAATTTTTAACTGACCCAGCAAATATCTAAAGAGAAAAAAATGCCCAATTGAAAATATGGTGTAGTGTGTTTTCTAGGCCAAGCGCTCCCTCGCACGTCTTTGGATACCCGACACCTTGCAGATGACACACGCGCTGAAAAGTCACACCGGACGCAGGTGTCCTCAAGGTCGATGTCCTATATTCTCAGTCTATTAATGCTGCACTAAAGGAATGATAAGAGGACATAAAATTGATAAAACTATGATAAGAAAAACTAGCGGAGTTAATTGCTGCACAGGGTCTCAAGTACCCGTTAGGGGCTAGGTGCCAAGAAGAAATACATGACCAACTTGTTTTAATGCATAAAATTTTAGAACACAATTTATACAGATACTTTACAACATGAAAAATACAATAAATCGCCGTTAACGGAAGTGTAAGAAGCTTTCAAATGATTGTGACTATCTTTTAATTAATTTCACTTTTGTTTGGTGAGAATTGTTTAGAAAAGAATAATCTATCCGGCTACCGGATTAGATTTTTTATTAGTTGCACAACAAATGTCATTGTTTTATCTCTAAACAAGATAAAATAAGATTTTTTGCACGGAAAAAATGATAACTAAAAAAAACTGATTCGATAACGAAGTAGTTTACACCTTTATATGTATACGAAAGCAATTTTCTTAATTTTCATTATTAAATACACAATCGTTTAGGCCCCAAGAGTCAAAAACGAATGAATTTTAGATGCAGCCTAAACTGACATAATACAAATTTTACAGTAGTGAAAAAGTAAAAAATGGTGATTTATGCAGTATTGCTTAACATTTTTTGAAAAACTAAACGGTTATAATATTGCAATTTCTGATTTCAAACACAAATGGTGCATACACATTCTGACGTAGATACACCCACCAAAAAGTAAAATTATGTGTATTCAGAACATTTTGGAGTAAAAATCGCTCAAGAGCAATTCTTTAAATTATTCAAATACACATTTAAATACTCAATGGTAAAAGCAGTAAAAATAAATAATTCCATGCAGCATATAGCTATGTTATTAAAAACTATTGAACCATGTTTTACAAAAATCAACTGGAAATCATATAAAACCTTTATAATAACACTGATAAAAAAAGGTTTTACTTAATAAATATCCAGGCTTTTGCACGAAAGTCTTCAATTACAGCCAGAAATGAAAAGATCTATAACTAAAAGGAGAATCAAGAAAAGTGGATTACAAATTAACGAAAAGAAGGCAAAATACATTAGTAAAAAATGCACATTTGAAGAAGTGGAAAACTTGGGTTCAATGATAAATAACGTAAAGTATTTTGTTACTACTAGCAGAATTATAAATATAAAAATATTATAAGAGATAAAAGTCTATTAGCAAAACCACTATGTGTATAAATCAGCAAAAAACAGTAGTAACATGCGCAGCAAAAACCACAAAACAAGATCAGAAAAAGTTCAAAATATTTGAAAAAAAAATAAGAAACACTTTTGAAGCAAAGAAATAAAATGAATAGAAATATAATACAAGAAATTTAATGAATAGCAAAATAAATGATATATTAAAACATCGTTAGAACTACCTACACACTCCAAAATTAAGATACGGTCACATTAATAGAAAATACAATTTTTAATAATGAATAAATTATAGCAGAAATACAAAAATAATCTAACCAACAAAATTGTTTTAATGAACAAATTGATGTTGATAAAATTTTAAAGTCAAACTCATAACTAAAATGTCACTAATGTTTGATTAAACATGTAAAAAATATGCAATAAGAAGTTCTTCTATTTTAAAAATGATGCAAATATAGCAAAACCTTAAGAAATGAAATTATTTTAAAATGTCAAGATATATTGTAAAATGTAAAAATTGTAAATTGAAATATAGAAAATGAGGTCTAAGCACAACTACTTTAATTCCCAGAAAAAAAAATTGAGTTGTTTTGGAAATCAATCGTATTTTGAAATATTCTTACTTAGGTAAAAACAAGCGTTATTAATCGCGGGACACGCGCAAGTCCAAAAACGCGACGTTTTTTGTTCAAGCTTCCAAAAACCAAGTTCAGCAAAAATGGATATTTTGTATTTGCTATTAAAAGTTATAAAGATGAATCTGATGACCTACCGAAGACGGAGTGGGCGAAAAATAATAAAAAGATAACACCTCGACCTTAATAACCAGAAAGTATGGGAATTAAAAAGAATATTTTCAAATCGAATGTAGAAAATGCTTTAGTTTTCTTTAGCGAACAACATTTCCAAGAATTGATATCGTTTATGTCAAAGTTCAGTATTCAAATATAAATAAGATAAGAAATTATCCGCAAACGCACTTTTTTTTAATTTAACAGAACTGCCGAATTGAAAACACCATTTTAATTATATTTAACAACACTCACCGTCAAATATTTATAAGAAAAATTGTACATATTTTACTACTAGGCACCAACGTTTACTACAACTAATTTTTTGCTAATGATACAAAATGTATTTTCAGTGCTATTTATAACAGCGGATTTTAGAGGGGGCAGTAATGGTAGGAGAAACCAGTTGTGGAATATACTAATGCAAGGACGCAGATTGTAGACAGTAAAGCTCGAGTAAATTTAAAGACACGTCGCGCCGGCACAAACCAAGCCTTTATAATACTTAACAATTTACAAACGAGTGCAAACAGGTTGTTGTATTATTATATGCTTATATTATTATTTCTTTGTTATTATTTTTATCAAATTAAACAAGCAAATAATTTTATTTTTCTAAATTGATAATGTTGAACAAATATTTAAAATAAATATATAAACATTTAATTAACTTATTTCAAATAATATTTATTTAATGAATTATTATTTCGATACTGACATTGCAATTTTGTGAATACATGCATATTTTAATGTAAATATGTATTTAATAGCAAGTTACAAATTGATTGATTTAATATTAATTATTTATATTTTCTTATATGTATATCATATGTTAATAATATTCGACAGTATATGTAATAATTACAAGCTGCAAATAAATAGTTTAAATAAATTAGTACTCAACAAATTATTTCTATTTTATGTGGTTCGGCTTCTAACAACTTTCTTTTTAAAAGGAGCGCTCTGACAATGTTTGTTTTTTTTTTCAAGAACTGTGTTGGGTATAAATTGAAGCGAGACAGGAATCATAAATAAAACTTTTTTGCGGTGCAACATATCAAAAAAAATAAGCACAATAACTAGTATCGATAATATCCTTGAAGCATTATCAAATTTTTTCTCTATATTCTTTCCCACGGCAACAAAAACTTTTTGCATTTTGCTTTTAAATTTTCCATATTGAATAGTTAATATTGAAAATTTTAAATCTGTTGCTACATAAACAGGTTCAATACAAATTTAATTATGTTAGTTTTTTAATTTTTTTTTTCATTTTGTTTTATTTTTTTTAATATTTTAATTACAGAAAATATAATACGCATATTTATTTTATTACCATTCCTTATATCGACTGAGAATTCACTTCCGCTCAGATTAAAAAAGTGATTGGGACAACAATCAAACAATTTGCACCATTTTGAAATGGAATGCCGGTCTTGCAATATTGCAATATCGCAGACATAAGAAACATATTTATTTTAACCTATTATCCCCTAGCACATTTTTTTTGTGAAATATATGTCTATCAGTGGATTAATAGAAACAATATACAATTTACTGGAAATAAAAATTGTTAGATTTATTTAATTTTTCTGTTATTAATTAATCTTATTTTTTTATATTTCTGTAAGGACTGAGTACAAATTACAGTGTTAATTTCGTTTTTCTTTGCAAAACAAATGTTTGCCGTTTATTTATCAAGCTTTGCCGAATTTCGAATTCATTTTTATATATTAATATTTTGTGTTCATTTCGTAATATTTGAAAAGTTTTATTTTATCAATCGAAACTCGTAAATATATTGCTTTTAACTTTTAATGAATTTTCCGAGAGGGTAAACACTAAGCAAAAATTGTCCCGTTATTTCAGAATTTCATAAATATTTCACAATATATTTCATGATATTTCATAAATATTTCACAATATATTTCATGATGTTTCATAAATATTTCTCAATATTTCATAATATTTCAAAATAGATGTTAATATTTCATAATGCTTAATAATATTTCATAATATTCCAGAATATATCATAGTATTTTATAATGTTTCATAATATTTCAGAATATATCATAATATTTTATGTTTCATAATATTTCAGATTATATCAAAATATTTCATAATATTTCATAATATTGCATAATATTTCATAATATTTCATAATATTTCATAATATTTCAAAATATATCATAATGTTTCATAATGTTTCATAATGCTTCATAATATTTCATAATATTTCAGAAAATATCATAATATTTTATAATGTTTCATAACATTTCAGAATATATCATAATGTTTTATAATATTTCATAATATTTCAAAATATATCATAATATTTCATAATGTTTCATAATGTATCATAATGCTTCATAATGCTTCATAATATTTCAGAATATATCATATTTCATAATGTTTCATAATATTTCATAATATTTTATAAAATTTCATAATATATCATAGTATTTTATAATGTTTCATAATATTTCAGAATATATCATAATATTTTATGTTTCATAATATTTCAGA